>PVJC01001644.1:0-71696 GCA_004026665.1 Murina feae | reverse complement strand
GTGAAAACTAGCCAACAGTCCTGAAGGTTTAACATGTCCTAGGTACTGTTTGACGTGATCCCTACACCTTATCTCATTTAATACTCGACAGCCTTTGCAGCGAGTATCATTGATCCCACTTTACAGATGGGAAAACAGAGACTCCGAGAGTTAGGTCACTTGCCCAAGTTCCCACAGCTGGAGGGTAGCAGAGCAAAGCTTGGACCGGGCAGTCTGGCCCATAGTCCCCAATGTAAACCTCTGTGCACACTGAGAGGAGCACCCCACCACACTTGCCCAGAGTGGGGCGAATGCTGCTCCACTGGCAGCCGATGTGATCTGGGATGGTCTTGACTGTCACAGTTATTTGTTGACCTTCTACAGTGACCTTCCACTTGTGACAAGGCCACTCTGATTTTCCTTTTATGGTAGTGACACTGCCTTCAAAACCTAGTTGATTCATGGTTTTAACACTGAGCCAGTTAAAGGAAACGAGTAAGTAACTAGCACAGGTGGCACACAGGTGTGATGGGAACAGTGAGGGTGATTTGCTGACAGATGAAATTTGGGAACCAGACACTAAGCAATCTGTACCTGTGGGCAAAGGGGAGCAGCAGGTTTCGGAAGCGAGGCCTGGCTGACCTGCAGGGCTTTGCTGAAGGGCTCCATGGCAGCAGAGAGGAGGACAGAGGGACAGGAAGGGGAGCAGGTGGAGGGAGGAATGAGTGGGAGTGGCTCCCCTGTGCTTATGGCCATGGAAACGAAACAAAAGGGTCAGATCCATAAAGCATCTCAGAGGCAAAATGAAGAGCACTTGGTGACTGAGGAGGAAGAGAGCGCTAAACACGTGAAAGGCTTCTGAAAACTGAATGATCAAGGCTTCAACCAGGACACGGATGAAGGAGAATTGGGTTTGCAAGAGGCAGCTGATAACTCATTCATTCTGGTCACACTACATGGCTCTGGGACACCCAGGTGGGATCCGAGAAGACATGAAGCCTAAACAGAGAGACAGGTGTGAGGAGAACAAAGGTGGAGGCTGAGGCCATGGGAGGAGAGGCTGGAGGGGGCGGGGGGGCGGGGAGGGGGCGCACAGGTAGGACTGAAAAGGCCAAAAGGAACAGAAGTGCTTAGTGGGAACTGGAAAGGAGAAGTGAGAGAGGGAGGACCCTGTCCGGATGGAGTGGAGTGGGGAAGCTGAGGGAAGGGCGAGTGCCTAGGAGTGGTGGCAGGCGAGCCACCCCATTGTACAAGAGGCTCCATTTCCCCGGCACTGAAGACATCACTAACTACGCGCACATCTCATCCAGCCCTTTACGCACTGCATCCCTTGGAAACTGCTGCATTAGCAGCTTCCGATACGGGGTCAGCGGTTCTGCTTGGCACTGCCTGGCCTCAGTTGAGGGAGCTACATCATGGTCAGAGCAAAGGCGGCCAGCTCACAAGGTCACGGCCTCAGACAGCTTCAGAATCAAACTCAAAACCATGGAGTCAAAAAGCACAGAAGAGCAGCATCTTCCCGGCCTGCTAGTATTTCTTGACCTGGATGGCAAGTGCATGGGTGCTTATTTTATGATTTGGTTTGAATGTATGACATGTATCACAATAAAAAATAATTTTAAGCAGTTCTCCCTCACTTCCTTAGTAGCGATATATATGTGTGTGTGTGTGCACACATATATATAATTATGCATATGAATATGGATATAGAGATAGAGATAGAAATAGATATAGTCTTAAGCCTGTTGAAACTTCCATGATGAAACATATCATATTGACCACATCCATTTATTATGCTTCTCTGAAGCCCCTTTAAAATAATAGTGGGGATTTTGTTTGTTTGTGAACTGACAAAAGCAAATGTAGTAGAAAGAAAAAGCAGCCTACAAGAGATCACAGGCATCTGGAAGACAGACCAGGATGGATGACCTAGGGGAAGACGCTGGACTTTGGACACCCACCCCCCAACCTATCCCTCCTTCACCAGCCAGATGACCTCTCCAACCCTCACCACCATGAGAAACTGAATAACCTGTCAGAAAAGACAACACCTGGGTTCCTCCAATGGAAAGGCAACTTGCTACCTAACCATCACCCTGCATGGAAGCCCCCAGGTGGCACACCAGCCCAAGCACACCGAGTCCCCAATCCACTTTCTAGTGCCTTGCTCTTGGGTACAGAGAGATGGCTAAGGATGGCTGGACATCCAGAGGAACCTGAGAAAACAGACAGTGTAAGGAACCAATGGAAACTTTAAAAATACTATAAATTAAAACCTTCAGAGAGATAACATTTTATATCCATAACATAAAGAGAAAGTACTATAAAAATGGAATGATCAGGAAAGAGAGAGATCTTAGAAAACAGAAATATGATTGAAAGACTAAGTTGAGGAAGTCTCCCAAAAAGTAAAACAAGAAACAAGGATATGGAAAATGAAACAGAGAAGCTAAAAACATCAGAGGATACAATATCTAACCAATAGAGGTTCTAGGAAGACATTATGAAGCAGAGATGAGCCATCCATTGTCAAGGCAACCAATAAAATGGGTGTTGTTTCACCATAATCAGAGCAAATTATCAGAGAATCAGTGTAAGAACATTTCCCAGAACCGAAAGACCTGAGTCTGGTCTACCAAGTACCCAGCACACGAATGACAAAAGATGTATTCCAAATATTGTCAGGAAGTTTCAGAACACCTGGGTAAATGAAAAATCCTCAACAACTCCAGAGTGAACATATAAATACACATCATTTGCCAAGAAATATAAATCATCAGATCATTAGGCTTTTCAACAGCAACTCTAGAATCTAGTAGGCAATAATGTAATACCTTCAAAATTCTGAAAGAAAATTGTTATCAACCTAACATTTTATACCCAGGAAAACTATCAACCAAGTGTGAGAGTAGAAGAGACTATCTGGAGTATGCAAGAGCTCAGAAAATTTTACTCCCTGCATCTTTTCTTACATTCAAAAGCAACAGCCCAGTAGAGGAGAACGAGCTCTGAAAGTAAGATTTCCTGATGGGAAGAATGGAATTGACAGGATATCTAATGGGTGCAAGCTTTGGGCAGAAAAAAATTTAAGGAATTATGGTAGAATAAATAGAAAAAATAGAAAAATATAGGTACAAAGAAAACTATACTAATAGGGAGAACATGAGTTAATCATTAACTCAGAGGGTGGGGAGGGAGGTTAAACAAAAAAGAAAACCTAATTATAGCACCCTCTTTGGATCAACAATAAACAATATTTAGAAAGTCATAATAAAAGGCTAATATGCAAATAGGCCAAACAACAAAACAACCGAACAACCAGTCACTATGACATGCGCTGACCACCAGGGGGCATGCACAGAACACGGCAGGCATCGGTAGCAGGTGGCAGAGCAAGGAACATGGTGGGCGTCAGTCAGGGCGAGATGGTGGAGCAGGTGAGCAGGGACACCAGACCAAGGCAGGGCGCCGGTCCCTGTGATCAGGGCTAGCCTCTGGTGTTACTGAAAATTCTTTATTCCCGCACACTGCAGTCCCACCTGGTACTTGCACCTGCTGCCAGCGCCGTCCCCACTCACACCAGCTGCCAGTGCTGGAGCTGCTGCTCACACTGCTGCTGGCACCCGGCGCTGACCCCAATCGCTCGGCGCCATCCGTGGGTGCGAGCAGTGACTGCCAGCCCTGATCACCCCTCAAGGCTTCTCCACCTCCCCTGCTCCTGAGAGGTGATCGGGGAGCAGCCACTGCTGGCACCCACTGCTGGTGCCAGCCCCAATTGCTCCACGCCATCAGCAGGGGCAAGCAGGGCCAGTGCCATCAGCGCTTGGGAGCAGCGGTGGCAGAAGGGCTGCTGGCAGACAGAAGACAGGGGGCTGGGGACAGAGGGCGGCAGGGGGTGTCATGGTGGGAGGGGCCAGGCAGGAGCGTGGAGGTCGAGCCAAGACCTGCCTCTGTGCCCACAGCAGCCTCGAGGCCCACCGTTCCTTTCAAGATGCACAAATTCCCGCACTGGGCCCCTAGTAATAAACAAACATCAACTATTGAATTGAACCAAAAAAGTGGTTCTCCAGAAAGGACACACGGCTTACGAAGTGGTCCCAGGTCTTGGCTGACTTCCTAGTAAGCCCTAGGGAGGAGAAGCGTCCCCTCACAGTGCCCAGCACAGAGGTGTGTGAAACCATCGGTGCTAAGAAACCACCCAACAGCACTGGGAGTCGCCCTACCACAGAGCGGACCAGTCGCCCAGCTAAGCCATGTCCCCACCCTGTTCCTAAGCCTCTTACGTCTTAACTCTTCTGAATAAGTTATTACTCTGTCACCAGATTAGTGATTTTCATCATTAGTTCAAACTAAATGACAGTCTCTGTAGGCTCAGATCGTAGCATTTCAGGGCAAATATGTCTGATCTATTCCATTAATAACGCCCTTCCCTATCTGCTTCACTCGTTGGAAAGACAAATACTTGGAGCTATCTTCCAGACAGGGCACATGGCCCATCCTCATTCCTGCATCGTTGGGAGATAATGTCCAGGGCACAAGGATCCACCTGTGACCAAGCAACTAATCGTAGCTGATTCGGCCCCCATGAACCAGGACTGAATCTCATCTTACCAACAACACACTCTAACCCAGCCTACGGACCCCAGTGCAGAGGAGCCAAACTCAGCGATGTGGAACCTCTTGTCTCCTCCCAGCACTGGCTCCTTCCTCGGGGACAGTAGGAAAGGAAGGATGGGATAGCTGTGAGAGCCTCTGGCGGCATACCAGAATCTGAGCATGACCCCTGCAGTATAGTCTATGGCTGGAAGGCTCGGGGAAAGGGCTTGGCAGCGTGGAGCACCACTGGAGCACCACGATCTCCAAGTGATGAGCAGAAACCTGTTCCCCTGGCCAGGCTCACCTCCTGACTCAGCGGGAACACAGGCCCCCTTCACTGGACTCTAATGTACACCCTGCCGACAGGCCCAGCTCCCAGCATAGCTGCTGGCACTGAACGAACTGAAGAATGAGTAAGCAGGTGAGGAGCTCATAAACCCTCAGAGCTCAGGGACTGAGTTAGAGTGTCCGGGGCAAGCCGGTATCTCCACTACACTTAGGTCCTCTAGGCTGTTGCTCTAAATGACCTTAACTCCCTGCTCAAGGGTCTGAGACAGTTCACCCAATCCCCACCAGCTTGACCTGTTACTCAGCTCATGTCATTCCCTGGTAACTGGTTCTTTTCCTGATCTTGCATTACTCTTCTGGACACGGAGAGTAGAGATAAAAGAACTATCTTCCATCATTATCATTAACTAGAGGCCCAATGCATGAAATTCGTGCAAGAGTAGGCCTTCCTTCCCCCAGCTGCCAGCACTGGAACCCGGGTCCCGGGCTCCCTCGCAGCCCTGGCTTCGTCCAGAAGGATTAGCATTTTTATGCTTTTATTATTATAGGTTATCATCATCATAATACGAACTAATACTTAGTAAGCACTATGTGAAGCTCTTTACATGTATTAATTCATTTAATCTTCTCAACAACCCTATGATTCAGAATTATTCTCCCATTTTACAGATGAAGAAACTGAGGCTCAGAGAGGTTACATGACTTATGAAAGGTTCCACAGCAAGTTAAGTGTCAAAGCTGGGACTCTAAGGGACCCTGGAGGGCAGCTTGTGGATGGCTCCTCTCTGTCACACTCCTGCTTTGGAGGCCTCAGCATCAGTCCCACTTCCCCTCTCCCCCCCACAGCAGTCCTGGTGTCTGAGAGCTGGCAGCTGAGTCACTGGGATCATGTATTAAACCCTCTTTTGGAGAAAGTAAAGCTCAAAGGCCTTAGAGCGCCTTCCTACACCAATCTGTGGTCCCAAAGCAAAGCTGCTTGGAAAAGGGCATGAGGTGAGGGTTTTTTGTTATTGTTGTTTTTGTGTATTGTTGGGTTTTTGTGGGTTTTTTTTTGAGAAAATTATTTTTCATTTGCTGAATGCCTACAAAACATCCTTTTAAGTACAGACACTCCATTCTGGGTTGTTTCAAAGGGTACGCTGAGTGAGAGGCCATCATTCGATTTCTGATTTTTACACTTTATTGTAAATATTAATATATACACATTGGTTTAAAAAAATATAGAGAATCCAGAGGCACCTAGCGAAATGGACTGGGTGTGGGGAGGGGCCCTGCCACATCTGCTTCCTGCTCTTCTGATGCAACCCATCAAACCAGAGCACACAAGGCCCCGGGGAGCAGACGCAGCACCTGCCGCAGGGAACCAGGCTTAGCAAAGGCTGCTGTTTCGCTTCCTGATGAATCAGCGAAAGTGACAAGACGATGCATCAATGTCAATAACGCTAGAAGGCTCTGTCCATGGACACAGCATCATTCCCCCGGGAGGCACGATGAAGTCAGTCTCTGCAGGCAGCTGGGGCCACTGAGAATTCAGGGTCCCTGCCCAGAGCTTCTGTCATCCCCTCCCAGACCTCTTCCCTGCCCCCGTTGGCCAGACCAAACAGGGACAGGAAGAGGCCACTCCCAGGCCAGCCAGAAAATCAGCCAACAAAGAGGCGCTCCTGGAGGCCCTGGCCGCAGAACTTAGGGACTGTGGTGGGACGATAGAACACAAAGTCTTTCTGCTAGAGGAGCCCAGCACAGCTTTAGGTCCTGGTGGGGCACCTGGGCCCTTGGCAGGCCTCCCGCGTGCCCCCGCACAGGGGCTGCTCCTGAGGCCACTCGGGAACTACCTTTTGAGTGAATTGAAGAGGTTGGTGGCTATACTGGGTCAGTGCTCCAAGAGAAAGCATGAAGAGAAGCTTCTAGCCAGGTTCTCCAAGGAATGTGTCCATTTGCTGACCAGGTTGCAAGTGCCCTGAGGGCAGGCACTGACTTAGCCGGCTCCCTATGGGGCGTGGGGCCCAGCGCCGCACGCATGCATACACCACAGGCCCTCAAACTGCCTGTTAAGACCTGACACTGTATAACAACCTGCACTAAAAACGCTTATTATCACCTTCTCTGCAACCACAGCTCTGCGAGGATGTTTCCTTCTTACATGTAGGTGAGGCAGCTGAGGCTTGGGGAAGGCCGATTCGCCAAAGGAAGCACAGCCAGTTAGTTAGTGGGGGACCAGAACTCAAACTCAAGAATTGTGACGGCAAGAGCCCGCGGTCCAAGCTGTCCTGTTGGTGTGGAAGTGCATGAGTGGAGGAGTGGGGAGGGAAGAGGGAATAAAGGGAGGGCTGCAGCCCGCCCCCCTCCAGCTCTCCCTCACTCTGCCTTCCCACAGCACACATTCCATGCCCCACAGCAGAGCCTGCATGTGAGGATGGTTCTCACTGGCTGTGCAAACTCCAAGCTGCCAGGGACCACAGCCTGGGCTCCTCACATCCCCCTGCACCTCCAACAGTGCTGGACAATACATTCCTGTCTGGCTGAGCGAGGACACGGCCATGACCTTGTTGGCATAGCACCTGGTACTGTTGCATGGCTCGCCTGAGTCCAGGAACAAAAGCCAGCAGGAGGATTGGCCTCCAGCAAACCCTCCCCGCAGGCCCTGCACTCTCCCTGGGGAGAGGCGAGCAGGCGGAGGTGGAGTCTGCAAGGAGCCCACAGTCCACGCAGACAGGGGTGGCTTCGGGAGCCTGTGCAGCTTCGCTATTGCGCAAAGACTGCCTGACGTCTCCCAGTCTCCTGCCTGACATCTGGGTCCCCTCCAGATGAAAAGTGAGCAGGAAGTAGAGAGAAAGGGCTACCTCCTGCCTATCTGGGTCAGAGCCTTGGAGGCCTGGCTGGCGGGGCCCCAGGCCCCGAGGCAGTGCCCTGGGATTCTCCGCCACTTGCAGCAGGAACAGAGCTGACGAAGGCCCAGAGCGCAAAAGCCAATCCCAAGGGAGGCAGCAGCTTTATCCCGCTCCCAGCTGCCGATGGGACAGATAAGTGGGATTTTTTTAAATAGGTTTGTTTTACAGATTTACAGGGAAGAGGAGAAGGGGGAGGAAACAAGGGCAGAGAAGGAAAGGAGAAAGAGAAAAGACAGGGTGGAGGGGAGAAGAGGAAAATGGAAGTATTGAAGAGCTTTTAGATTGAAGACACTTCCCTCCCCATCAACCCCAAAATCTATCAGTTGAAAGGCCCTCTCCCCGCCCCCCGCCCCCAGCTGTTCGCCCAGCAGGCCGGGGTCACGCAGAGCCAAGGCCCGTGGCAGCAGCATCAGTGGAACCATGCGAAGGGCTGGGCCAGGTCTTCCTGGGCCCTCCTGGAGCTCCTCCAGAAAAGTCGGAGGACACCTCTGAGTGCTCCCTGGGCGTCCCCACAGAGGAGCAGCGGGGGTTGCAGATTGCGTGTAGCATCCCTGCAGAGAAGAAGTGCTTTTACCCCGAGCCCTAGGAACTCAGAAAAGGCTCTGCTGCCCTCAGAGCTGCCAGTCTAGCCACTGACTGTCCTGCCCCCTCCCAGGCCCAGTTCAGCTCCTCACCCAAAAGGCCATCTCTCCAGCTCCCAGCCCCATCCACATGGTGACCCTGAAATGAGAGGATAGACACGGTCCCCACCCCTCCAAGACCAACCATGCCCTTAGGAAGCAGCCATGGGAGGGGGCCTCAGCAAGGGCCCGAAGAGCTTCAAACCCCCTCTTCTCAAAATCTGACATTCATGCAGCGAGTATTTATAAAGCACCCACTAAGTGCCAGCCTCTAGGGACACGATGGGAATAAGTGGTGCCTGAGCCCCTCTTCCCCTCCTAAGTCCTCTCCACTTCCCCATTCGATTCTGCTCTCTCCATCCCACTGCCACTGTCACCCCATCACCTCCCAATCTCTCACCTGGACAATGGCACCCCCATCCTAACCCATATCCACCCACTGCACCTCTCCGTCTACTCCGCAGGCTGTTAAACCAGCAAGGCCATCGCCATGCTGATGAGTCTGGTGAGGCAAAGTCCGGCCGAGGACTTGCATGTCTTTCCCTTGTCAGTGGATCCGCTGTGTAATACAGCTTCAGGACAAGCTGGGGGTCCTCACAGCCTTGCCTCCCCTGCTGCACCCTCTCCCCACCCAGTCCCACCCTACACCAGAGCTGCATTTGCCACCATCACGGGGTAGCATCATCTCCCCATTTTCCATCTTCAGCTCAGGCCTCTCCTCTGAGCTTCAGACACCCCTGCCAACTAGACACCTCTCTCCCCTTGGGGTCTCACAGCCCCTCAAACTCTAAAAGTAGCCTCAGCACTTCCTCCAACCTGTTCCTCCTCCCAGCTGCTGCTCTCAATTAAAGGCACCAAGCACTCCTGACTCTTCCTCCTGCCTTACGCTTGCCATCCAGCCCCAAGGTGTGTCCATGGCCCAGCAGCAGGGGTGCCACCTGGAGGCTCATTTAAGATGCAATTATCAGGCCCACCCCAGCCCCACCAACGGGAGCCTGCCCTTCCACAAGATGCCCAGGTGACCTGTGTGCACAGTCAAGTATGAGAAGCGCAGCTCTAATAATCAGCAACGCTTCCCTCTGCCTCCTACATTTCTCTCGGGTCCACCCCGTCCATCCCCCCTCCACCATCTCCCACTGACATCCTCTCAACCAGTGTCCATAATTCTTGTCTCACTTTAACACCTTCTCCCCCGGGAGCTAAAGTGACCCTTCCAAATGCAAATCTGGCCCCAGCCAGTTTCGCTCAGTGGATAGAGCGTCAGCCCGTGAATGAAGGGTCCTGGGTTCGATTCTGGCCAAGAGCAGGTACCTCGGCTGCAGGCTCGATCCCTGGCCCTGTTCGAGGCACATGCGGGAAGCAACCAATCAAGGAGTCTCTCTTTCTGTCTCTCCCCCTGCCTTCTATTCTCGCTAAGAATCGATGGGAAAATATTGTTGGATGAAGATGAACCGTCCTCCCCCAAAATATGCAAATCTGATCATATGAGCCTCCCACATAAGACTTCCCGTTACCTTCACTGTAAAGACCAGATTTCACTCGAGACATTTTAACTAAGCATCTTCTATGTTCCAGGCGCGATTCTAGACAACAGAGAATAGCGAACAAAACAAACAAAAACCCCTACCCTCATGGAGCTTCTATTCCAATGGGGGAAAGAGATAATAACTACCTAATAACAGAAAAACTTCAAATAATATAAAATTTTTAAGTAAAAAAAAAGGAAACTTTAAATAATATTTTAAAAGAATATAAAACTTGCTTTATTCAGACGTATATCAAGTGGTGACAAATGCAGTGAAGAAAAATAAAGTGGAGAAAGTTTGCTAATTTAAATGGGGTCCTGAAGGACCCCCTCTAAATTTCATTCAGAGACCTCAACGAGAAAGTAACATTGGAGGGAAGACCTGAAGCCAGGGAAGCAGCAAGTGATGAGGGTTTCTGGGAGAAAAACATTCCAGGTAGAAGGAAGAGCACGTGCAAAGGTCCCGAAGTATGAGCGCAGCAAATAGCAAAGGGCCCACTGTGACCAGTGTAGAGTGAGGAAAGGGTAAAGAACAGGAGCTGAAAGGCAGGGAAATCACAGGGGGAGGGCGCAGATCCTGCAGGGTCTAGGGCCACAGTAAGAACTTTGTCTTTTACTGAAGGAAACAGGAAGCCATGGCAGAGAGGGTTGAAAGCAGAACAGAGATGTGATTTTAGACTCAGAGGATCCTTCCAGCTTCCGTGTTGGAGACAGATTGTAAGGAGGCAAAGAGTGGCAGCAGGAAGGCCAGATAAAAGGTAACTACCTCAACGACCCAGATGAGAGCTGAAGGTGGACTGGATGAGACGGACAGTCACGGAGAGGGTGAGAAGTAGTCCAACTGCGGATGCAGTATGAAGCTTTGCTGACAGATTGGATGTGGGGAGTAAGCCTATGGAGAAGTCAAGGGTGATACCAAGAATTTTGGCCTAAGCAGCTGAGATGGGGAAAGCTACAGGAGGGATGAGTTTGGGGAGTTTGATGGGAAGGGAAACAGAGACCAAGAATTCCACCTTGGGCATGCTCACTTTAGAATGCCTTTCAGACAGCCAAATGGAGTTCGCTGATGAAGACAGAGAAGAGGAAGCAGCCCAGACACAACACACAGAAATCAGAGAAGAAGGATGAGAGGGAGATGGGTTAGCCAGGAGATGCAGGAAAAGCTGGTGGGAGGTGAGTCCTCCTGAGCAAAATAGAGTTTTAGGAAGGAGGGAGTATTAAGCTTTGTCAAACAACTCTGAGCTGTGGGCAGAAAAGGTAACCACTAAATTTGGAAACCAGAGCAGCCACTGTGGCGTGGAGGGAGGGGGAGCAAAGCTGGGTCAGTTTCTAGAAAGTTCTGCTGTAAAGGGGAGCAGAGAGAGCAGTAGCTGGCGGTGAACATGGGGTTGAGGGAGGTTGGGGTGGCGGGTTGTTTATTGATTGGTCCACAGGTGGTTGTTGTTTTTCCAAGGGATGTCTCATTTTCTCTAAATTCAAACCTTCAGATGTGGACCCCTCCCTTCTCCTAGTCCACCTCATCCCATTAGCAGGTCATTCCTTCTTTTATAGAGGCCTGGTGCATGGAATTCATGCAGGGGAGGGGGTCCCTCAGTTCGGCCTGCACCCTCTCGCAATCTGGGACCCCTGCGCAGGATCGGGCCTAAACCGGCAGTCAGACATCCCTCTCGCAATCCAGGACCGCTGGTTCCTAACCGCTCGCCTGCTTGATCACCCCTAACCACTCACCTCCTGCCTGATCACTCCTCACCCCTAACCACTCTACCTACCTGCCTGCTTGCCCCTAACTGCCTCTGCCTCAGCCTCCACCACCACAGCTTCATCCAGAAGGTCGTTCGGCTGTCCGGTCTAATTAGCATATTATGCTTTTATTATTATAGATTTTTATTGATTTCAGATAGGGAGAGAGAGGGAGAGAGAGTTAGAAATATCAATGATGAGAATCACTGACTGGCTGCCTTCTGCACACCCCACACTGGGGATCGAGCCCACAACCAGGGCATGTGCCCTTGACTGAAATTGAACCTAGGACCCTTCAGTCCACAGGCTGACACTCTAACCACTGAGCCAAACCAGCTACAGCAGGTCATTCATTCTTATGCTTCCAACTCAATCATCTAGGGCTACAGGTGAAGACAAGGTAAAAGTTTAACTCTCCTCAAGAAAAGACCTCACTTTCCCCAGGTGGAGCTACAAATTTTTCTGAAATTCCAACCATTCCTCCCTCTGAGTCTTGAACGTGTTTAGTCTTCAAGACTTTTCATTAAAGTGCAAATGTCCCAGCGAGCTAAGAAGGGAGGAAACCGGACTTGGGCAGCCTGGGTAATCCTCATCTTTCTTTTTTTTAATTGAGAATGTTGGTTTCTAACATTATAAAGTTTCATGTGTACCACATTATAATTCGACATCTGTATGTATTATAAATGCTCACCACCAAGTCTAATTTCTATCCATCAGCATACAATTAAAATCTGAGGAACCAATGTCATCCCAATAAATATAATTTTAAAAAACATAGACCCATTTCGCCATCCCTCCAACCCCCACCCCAACCTTCTTCTTCCGTAACCACCGAAACCCGAAGAATACAAAAACACTAATTGGAAAAGATATATGCACACCTGTGTTCACTGCAGCATTATTTATGATAATCAGGATGTGGAAACAACCTAAGAGTCCTTGGAGGGATGAAATATGTGGCCTATATAGTATACAGCAGACCAGTATGGATCCATCTATACCCAAAGCAGTCTCTAATTTAACACAATTTCCATCAAAATAACAATGGCGTAATTCCCAGAACCAAAACAAACAATCTAACATTTTATAAGAAACCACAAAAGACCCCAAATAACCACAGCAATCTTGAAAAAGAAGAACTAAGTTAGAGGAATCACACTACCTGATATCAAACTATACTATAAGGCAATAGTAATCAAAACAGCATGGTACTGGCATTAAAACAGACTTATAGATAAGTGGAACAGAATACAGAACCCAGAAAGAAGCCACACATATATAGTCAATTAACATTTGACAAAAGAGGCAAGAACATACAATGGGATAAAGACAGTCTATTCAATAAATGGTGTTGGGAAAACTGGACAGATACATGCAAAAAAAATGAAACTAGACCACCTTTTTACACCATATATAAGAATGAACTCAAAATAGATTAAAGACTTAAATGTAAGACTCAAAACTATAAATTTCCTAGGGGAAAAAAGCAGTAAAATCACTGATATTCTCATAGTAATATTATTCCTGATATATCTCTTTAGACAAAGTAAACAAAAGAAAAAATAAACAAATGGGACTATAACAAACTAAAAAGTTTTTACATAGCCCTAGCTGGTTTGATCCCCAGTAGGAGGTGTGCAGGAGGCAGCCGACCAATGATTCTCTCTCATCGTTGATGTTTCTATCTCTCTCTCCCTTTCCCTTCCTCTCTGAAATCAATAAAAATATATTTTTTAAAAAAGGTTTTGCACAGCAAAACGAAACCATCAACAAAACAAAAGGACAATCTACGAAATGGAAAATGATATTTGCCAATGATGCATCTAATAAGGAGTTAATATCCAAAATTTATAAAGACCCCATACAATGCAATGCCAAAAAAAAAGAAACAAGCTAACTAAAAAAGAGACAGAGAACCTGAACAGCTACATCCCCAAAGAGGACACACAGGTAGTCAAGAGACACATGGAAAGATGCTCAATGGCACTAATCATCAGAGAAACCCAAATTTAAACCACAATGAGATACCACCTCACACTTGTCAGAATGGTCATCGATAAATCAACAAATAACAAGTATTGGCAAAGATGGGAAGAAAGAGAACACTCGTGCACCGTTGGTAGAAATGCAGGTTGGTGCAGCCACTATGGAAAACGGTGTGGAGGTTCCTCAAAAAATAAAAAAATGGACCTGCCTTATGACCCTGCAATTCGACTTCTGGGTATGTATCTGAAGAAACCCAAAACACTTATTTGAAAAAAATATATATGCATCCCTATGCCATTGCAGTGTTGCAACAGTCCAAAATATGGAAGCAACCCACGAGCCCATCCATAGACAAGTGGATAAAAATGTGTGGTACATATATACAACGGAATATTACTCAGCCATAAAAAAAAATGAACCCCTAACCTTTGATGACAGCATGGATGGACCTACAGGGCATTTTGCTAAATGAAGTAAGTCGTTCAGAGAAAGACAAATACTGTATGATTTCCCTTATATGTGGAATCTAAAGGACAAAACAAAATGGAAACAAACTCACAGAGACAGAGAACAGACTGAGCTGCCAGAGGGGAAGGGGTTGGGGAGACTGGGTGAAAAAGATGATGGGATTAAGAAGTTCAAATTGGTAGTTGCAAAATAGTCACAGGGATGTAAAGTGCAGCATAGGAATCTACTCTAATAAAAGAGTAATATGGAAATTAACCGTCTCTCTGGGACGCCTAAGCCACGCCCACCAGCCAAGCCACGTCCACCAGCCATTCAGAGCGGCTGTATGCAAATTAACCCAGCCAAGATGGAGGCTGGCAGCCATGGAGCGGGCAGTGGCAGGTGCAGCGGGTGCTGCGCCAGCAGCATTGGGGCAAGCAGGGTGGGCTTGGCTAGCTTGCAAACTGCCATCAGCCCCTCACCCAGCCTGGACAGGCACGCCATCAGGTGGACATCCCCCGACGAGTCCCAGACTGCGAGAGGGCCCAGGCCGGGCTGAGGGACCCCGCTGAGTGCACAAATTTTTGTGCACCAGGCCCCTAGTATAGTCAATAATATTGTAATAACTATCTATGGTGCCAAATAAGTACTGGAAATATTGGGGAAAACACTTTGCAAAGTATAGGATTGTCTAACCACTACACTATACACCAGAAACCATTACACAATAATACTGAATGTAAACTGTACTTGAAATATAAAATTTATTAAAACAAAAATAATAAAACAAATTTTAAATGGTTGACAATCACCACCACCAAAGTTCTAATTCCAGCACTTTTTCATCACTCCAAATGGAAGCTGATCTGTTCATTGCTTTATGAGTAATACATTAGTGTAGTTCAAAAGCCAAAAATTATCAGAAGGTATTCAGTGAAGGGCTTTGTCCTATCCTTGTCCCAGTCCGTCCAGTTCCCAGCTGGATACGAAGTGGTTTTTACACATCCTTCTACAGCTCCTTTATGCAAATAGAAGTCAATACAAAGATGGAGTCTTATTTTCCCTTTTTTTACACAAAAGGTAGTATTTTGTACATTCTATTCTTCACTTCACTTTCTTTGCACAAAATATCTTTTAATGTTTTTTTATAGACTTGAGAAAGGATGGGAGAGGGAGAAAGAGAAACATTAATGAGAATCATCAATCAGCTGCCTCCAGCACACGTCCTACTGGGGATCAAACCCGCAACCCGGGCATGTGCACTGACTGGGAATCAAACTGTGATCTCCTGGTTCATGGGTTGATGCTCAACCACTGAGCCATTCTGGGCAGGTCACCCAAAATATCTTTTTTTAATATATTTTATTGATTTTTTACAGAGAGGAAAGAAGAGGAATAGAGAGTTAGAAGCATCGATGAAAGAGAAACATCGATCAGCTGCCTCCTGCACACCCCCCACTGGGGATGCGCCCGCAACCAAGGTACATGCCTTTGACTGGAATCGAACCCGGGACCCTTGAGTCCGCAGGCCGACGCTCTATCCACTGAGCCAAACTAGTTAGGGCCACCCAAAATATCTTGAAAGATATTCCTTTCTCTCTGTAAAAAAACCAATAAAATATATTTTTTAAAAAATATCTTGAAAGAACTTTCTATCTGTACATAGAAAGTTCACCATTCTTGTTTTTAAGTAACATAATACATAGTCCAGTGCATGAATGTGAAATAATTTAGGCAATCAGTCCTCTATTGATAGGCGTTTGGTTATTCCCAATGTTTTGCTCTTTCACATAATATTGTGGTGAGTGATCTTGACCTACATCACTCCATGTGTGTAGACATATACATGCTGGATAAATTCCCACAAGTGGTTCACTGGGTCGAAGGGAATATGCAAAATGGTGACAGGTGTTGCCAAGTTGTACTGCTTACGGATGGTGCCAACTGCTCTCCCATTAAATGGGTATCAGAATGAGGACCCACATGCCCACCTACCACACTGCTAGCCCCAGAAGGCACTGGCATACGCCTGTCCATGAGCCCACGGCCGGAAATAATGTGAAAGCAGCTTTTTGTCTGTAGTGTTTGCCTGCCCGACTTATTCTCACCCCTTCCTCTGGCAATAGTATTCCCCCACTCTCCCCCTTTACTTGAAGGACCTATCCACTCCCCCTGGGAAGGAATCTTGTCATCACCATATTCACACTGGTCACTGGAATGAGCCCCTGACACAGGCTGGGCCAATCCCAGTTCCCCACCCCACCCTGCACAGGGATTCACGCAGAAATCAGAACTCCTCCTTGGGATGTGTCTAACTAGAACTGATAGAAAGGAGTTTTTCCCTTCTCTGGAGGAAAAGAGGTTACAATGCTAGGACCACAGTGGTCTGCAACCATGATGGCAACATCATGGGGAGAGATGACCCACGAGAATGAAGACGATACAAATAGACGCAGATACAGCACACAGAGAGAGAAACTGCTCATGGTCCTGGATCCAGCTGTTCCTGATGCCTGCTCCTTTCCACAGATGGATTATGCCAGTCAATAGATCCCCCTATTTCATTTGGCTAATTCAAACTGGGCTTCTGTCACTTGCCACCAAGAATCCTGACTAATACATGGTGTGCATGTGTGTGCGTGTGTGTGTGTAAAGTATAAATCCAATGTTGTTATAGAGAAACAGATGTAGGTACAGATGTGAATACATTGTGTAGGAGAGTATGTATTTGGGTAGGGAAAAAAAACACAGGAGAAAACATATTAAATGTTAATAGTGATTATCTCTGCAATCCCCCATTTGGGATTACATATTATTGTTATTTTAGTCTTCGTACTTTTCTGAGTTTTCCAAATTTTCTTCAAGGAACATCGATTTTTTTTAACGTAATAAACATTTCGTTTAAAAATCAGATTGGCAAGAAGCAGCCCAGAGAATGCTGAGAGGAAGGTGCTAAGCCCACGCCATGGTCAAGGACAACAGGGTTGGCTACCCCCGAAACCTGCTCTGTGTGGTCAGTGCCCCCGGGGGGCGGTGCTCCCCTCAGGATAGCTGGCAGGTCACTGAGGGCATCCACATCGTACGCACTAAGCCAGGCCCTCCATCAGGAGGTGGTGGGCTTTGGTGTATGTCCACAGAGCAGCCGGAGCCAAGACTCTTCTCCGCACACCCCTCCCGGAACCCATGCTGAGCCTCCAAAATCCCCACCCACTACAGACCCGCCTACCACCAGTCGCCTGAGCCTCCAAGGAGAGCCCCAGAAGGCACCGGCATACGCACAGCTGCAGGAAAGGAAACATCGGCCTAACAGGTGAGCTCACACAAGGTGGCCCAGTCCTCCAGTGCTCCCTAGACTCAGCTTCCCCAGCAACACATGAGAATCGGTGGGGGCCATGGGCTTGGGCAAGACAGAGGCCTTGGGGACCTTCACCTTCAGGCTGTTAGGGAAGAAAGGCTGTGGCTTCCCTGAAATCCCCAAGGCACTCTGGCTCCAAAAGCACCTCAGTTTTCGTGGGGACCAGGCCAGAGCCATCCTTAACCTCCCATCCCATCTTCAACCAGAGAAACACTCTCGTATCTGTTTTACATGGTCTAGGTACCTGCATTCAATATCTGTCCTTTTGTGCCTGGCCTAGTTCACACAGCACCATGCTTTCAAGGTTCGTCCACGTTGTATCAGCATTCCACTCCGTTTTATGGCTGAATAACATCCCATGTTGCCTATGCCACACTTTTTTATTCATTCATCCGCTGAAGCACTCGGGTTGCTCCCACTTCGGGCTATTGTGAATGTGCTGCTGTGAGCACAGGTACACAGGGACCTGATCAAGGCCCTACTTGCAGTTCTTTGGGGTCTACACCTAGGAGTGGAATTGCTGAGTAAGATTTTTATTTACATAAATATTCCATTAAAGAACAAGAGAAAACCATTCATTAGTCCTAAGTCCCATTTCACAGACAGAGAAACTGAGGGCCACGGCGTGAACACCATGCACATGGTGCTGCTTCCCTGGATTTCTCCATGAGGCTTCAGGCCATCCATCTGCAGTTTGATTCTTGCTATCTAGGGGGCCCTACCTCTCACACACCTGAGCTCTCTGCTGGGCCTTGGCCCCAGCAGGGGAATGGATCCCAGACAGCCAGCACCACTCTCAGCCAGGCTCTTGTGGCTAAGATGGCCGATACCCTCTATGCCGGAAATCCAGACTTTCGGGGCTGAGGGGCAACTGGCCCCCCCGAGCATCAACAGAAGAGGTGTGTGTGGCGGGGGCGGGGGGCATTCTCCACCCCAGAGCTGAGGGCCCACCCTGAGTCAGGCCAGCCTGTCCTCCCAGACGACGTCCAGGGCAGTCACCTGTCTAACCGCCTCGATGTTCATGATGAACTCGGGGGAAAGGGGGCTTTGGGTGGTCCCTCCTCTCTTTTGACATCCAGGGCTCCTGGCACCTCTTCTCCTGGAGCCACCATCCTCTGGCCACTCCCGGAGCACAGGCTGCGTGAGGCAGAGAGCACGTCCGTTTCCCTCCTGGACCCTGCTGTCGGGAGCCTGGTGCACATCTGGCACTCCACAAATATTGATGGAAGTGAATTGAAACAGCACGAATGAACATTTGGAACACAACCCTTTAATAAGCAGGACTGCTGCCTGCATTTGCATTTATAGAGGAGAAAGAGAGGGCGCGTGCCGGGGGCAGAGGGGACAGCAATTTCCAGAAAGTGGAGAGGGACCTGGGGAGGCCAGGGGAACTGAGACGGAGAAACCAGGGGTCCCTGTGCTCATCGCCTGCGCCAACGCCTGCATTGGTGGCTGTGCCCTTGGGGGACCTTCCCGGCTATCAGAACCCAGCCTCTGTTGACGTCACACTCAAGAGTTCTTCCTGGCACGCTGGCAGATCCAGGTCTCACAAAGCCTGCTTCAGTGACCTCCTGGTGTACACACTGCCTCTGCCTTCGCATCTCAGATGAGATAGCTTATTCAAATAAATGTTCTATTAAAACACAGATGGCGCGGCTGAGCCAGGCTCCAGCCCGGAGCTTCCCGTTCTCCTCGGGAAGCGGGAATTTCTGTTCTAATTAGCGAGGACTACGCCAGACCTTTCAGCTTATCTGAAGCCTGGGAGGACAAACCCTTCCCCCAACTCTAGGCTCCGCCACACCCCCAGCTCAGGCCTAGGATTCAAAAGAAGCCCAAGAGACCCTTGCAGTCCCTTTTTTAAAAAATTAGAATATACTGCCCTGGGCTGTGTGGCTCAGTTGGCGGGAACGTCGTCGTCCCATGCACCATAGGGTCACGGGTTCACTTGCCAGTCAGGTTGCGGGTTGGGTCCCCAGTCGGGGTGCACAGGTGAGGAAACCAACTGATGTTTCTCACATAGATGTTTCTCTCTCTCTCTCTCTCCTTTTTCTCTCTCTAAAATCAATGAAATAAATACATAAAAACATAAATATGTAAGTAAAATGAGAATATGCTAAGATACCATAGTTTTTAATGTTTTGGAGCTTTTGTATACGCCTGGTATGCATTTAAAAATACCCCTGAACTGCAGAGTCCACTTCACAGATAGTGGAAGTCAAGGGCAGAGAGGTCAAGTGACTCAGCCAGCGTCCCCATGTAACTCGCAAGGAGAACAGGCCTACGACTAGGCATCAAGACAGACAAGAAGAGACAGATTTGGGTTTGAATCCCAGCTCTGCTGCAGAAGCTGAGTGACACTGCACCTGTCACCCTTTCGAACCTCGGCTTTCTCCTCTGGGGAGGATGGAGATGACGACATAAGCATCGTGCAGAGAATGAAATGAGGTGAGTGAGGTCTCAGTGCCAGCCCAGTGCCACGTGCGAGTGGAGCTCCACACAAATTCCCATCCCCTGCCCTTCACTTGGGGTTCCTGAGTTTTCGTATTGTAATACCAGCCTCCCATCAATTCTGTTACTTTATTTGGGGGTATTTAGGAAGAGGGAGAGAGGGAGAACATCTGAAAGCACATTAACGGTGGCCATTCTGCAGCCCAGATCCCACAGGACCCCCAGCCAGACTGCGCAGACACTGTATTTCCAGTCACAGTGGACCTGCCCCAAACCAAGGAAGCCCAGAGGACATACAGAGCTGGGACCTGACCTCCAGCCTCCCTGTTCAGATACCTAGAGCTCCCCAACCCCGACACTCCTGCTTCTCACTCTGTACGTCCCATCGCCCAGGGGACAGGGCAGGTGACACAGGTGTGGCCAGGTACGAATGCTAAGGTGAGCAGGTGGGCACTAGCCCCCTGCAGAAAGGCAAGCCCAGTCAATGCTGCCAGAGCTTCTGATTTCTCCAAAAAAAGGCTGAAATACAGATTCATCGCGTGGAACCTCCCAGCTTTAAAATATCAGTGTAAGAGGGGAAAGCATGTGTGGCCTAACAAAGCCCCGGAGAGAGGGCAGGGCTTAGTGTCTGTGCTGTTCCCTGCTGTTCCACAGCACGGAGGACAGCGTCCGCGGCAGAGCAGTAGCTTCACGAATCTGCAGGGGCCTATTCCGACCTCCGCCTCAGACTGCAAACTCCCAGGGACTAGGGGTGCTGCTGTTCCCCCCTCTCTAAGACAGGACAGCATGGTATTGTAGCTCATAACAGTGAAAAATGGGGGAGGCATTCTGCCTCCACCCTTATGAGGCATCTGTCCTGGAAATGAGGCGAGAGTTGTGCCCTGGAGAATGGGGAGACCTGTTATGAGTTGTAAGCACTTAGGACCATCACAGCGCCCTTTTTCTGCCATTCACATTCAGTGTGTCTCAGTGTGGTTGTAAAATTGTTTGCAGTAAAGAAACACAAAAAAGGGGGAAGAGGGGAAGGACAGGGGAGAGGGCGGCTCTCATCAAGAGGCCTGCTCCCTCCTGCCCTTGCAGAAGTGGACTGTGAGGCCCAGCTGGGTCAGCCCACCCCCAAAGGGCTCTGGGAAGGACTTGGCTGGAGTTCCAGCTTGCATGAAAACAGAGTGTTCATAACTGATAAGCTTAAAAGCAAGTGACAATTTTTCAACCCAGCCTTGCTCCAAGGGCAGTGAATAAACACAACATCAGCTATGGGTTCCCACTGAGAGTGTCTGGAAGGACAGGGGAAGGTGAAACCAAGCTCACTCGTCCCTAGAAATCGACATGCCAGAGAAGCCTTCAAATACTCTATCAAGAAGAGCTCCAGGGAAAGGAGCCAAGATGGTGGTGTAGGTAAACGCCAGTCCTCACTGTCTCCACAACCACATCAACATTACAACCAAAACACAGAACCACCATCATTCAGAACCACCGGAAAGCCGGCTAAATGGAAGCCCTACAACTAGAGAAGAAGAAAGTACATTGAAACTGGTAGGAGGGGTGGAGGCATGGAACAAGCTGGTCTGGCACCCCAGTGTGGCCATTTTTTTTAATCAGGAGGGATATCTCCACTGCAAAGCACCCCCTGATGAGGAGTAAGGGGTCCCAGTCCCAAATCAGACCCCCAGTCCAGGGTTCCAGAGCTGGGAAGAGAGGTACCCACAACTTTGGGCTGTAAAAACCAGTAGGGATTATGGCTGAGTAACAGAGAGGCTGCTGGAGACCCAGGCAGTTCCTCTTAAAGGGCCAACACACAAACTTACTTGGATTCACTCCCTCTGAGCGCCAATGCTGGGGCAGTGGTTTGGGGGATCCAGGGATATACAGTGAGGAACTGGACTGTCTGTCATTGGAGCAGCTTTCTCCCAGACAAGGGAGCTCACAGGGGTCATTGTTCCTGTGCTGAGATTTCCCCCTCTGCAGAACTGACTGGCAGCCATGTCTAAGTTTCCATTAGCATGGACCACACTGTTCACTCCACCCTGGTGATTCCCTGAGACCCCTCCCCATCAAACTGGCAGCTCCACCCAAGCTGTTTGCAGCTGCTTTTCCATATGAATAGCCTGTCCTGGCTCAGGCTTCAGACTTTCTTAAAATCTCTCAAACAAGCAGCATCTAGCATCAGCATTCCCCATACCTATCAATAAGAGGCCCAAGACCTGACACTAGCTTGCCTTGCTTCACAGCTTCACCTCACCTGGGAATTTCCAAGCTCAATACAAGTAGCAGCCATCTGCAGATCACTCTGTAGCTCCTGTTGGGTGGCCCAACGCAGTGGCTGACTTTGCATCTCCAGGGAGGCCTCAGAGCCGGTGCACCCAGTGGGCAGCTTCAAACCATACCAGATTACAACTCTACACATCCACAAAGCAACACACTCAAGGGGCAGATTCAGTGAACATCAAAGCCCCACTGAAGCAAGTCCTGTTCCATAGGGATGTCTCCTGCAGAGCAGCTCTTCCACTGTAGTCACATCTGGTCCTCACAGCTATTTGCCCTGGCGTTCATTTCTCCCAGTGATGCCAACAGCAATCAAGACTCAACTACAACAAGACTGTGCACACAGCCCACACAGGGGTGCACCTACAGGGCCCATTTCAGGTGACTGAAGAGGCTGAGCCACTGGGCCCTACAGGACACCTACTACACAAAGCTACTCTACCAATTCCCGGAGACATAGCAGCTCTACCTAATACATAGAAACAAACACAGGGAAGCAGCCAAAATGCGGAGACAAAGAAACATGTCACAAATGAAAGAACAGAAGAAATCCCTAGAGAGAGAACTAGATGTAATGGAAGCAACCAAACTACCAGATACAGAATTCAAAACAAGAATTAGAAGGTTTCTCAAGGATATTAATGAGAGCTTCAAGGGACTTAGTAAGACTTTCAAAGATCTCAGTAAGAATTCTAAGGACCTTAGTGAGAACATCAAAAACACAAAAAAGGATCAGTCAGAAATTAAGCATACACTAACTGAAATAAAGAATAATTTACAGAGATTCAACAGTACAGTAGAGGATTCCAAGAATCAAATCAATGATTTGGAAGCAAAAAACACCCAATCAGAAGAGCAAAAAGAAAAAAGAATCCGAAAATATGAAGAGAGTGTAAGGAGCCTCTGGGACAACTTCAAGTCTACCAGCATTGGCATTATGGAGGTGCCAAAAGAAGAAGAAGAGAGAGAAAAATAATGAAAGCCTATCTGAAGAAATAATGACAGAAAACTTCCCCTACCTGGTGAAAGAAATAGACTTACAAGTCCAGGAAACACAGAGAGTCCCAAACATGAGGAACCCAAAGAAGCCCACACCAAGACACACCATAATTAAAATGCCAAGGGTTAAAGACAAAGAGAAATCTTAAAAGCTGCAAGAAAAAAGCAGTTAGTTACCTACAAGGAGCACTCATACGACTGTCAGCTGATTTCTCAACAGAAACTTTGCAGGCCAGAAGGGAGTGGTAAGAAATATTCAAAGTGATGAAAAGCAAGAACCTAAAACCAAGATTACTTTACCCAGCAAAGCTATCCTTTAGAATTGAAGGTCAGATAAAGAGCTTCACAGGCAAGAAAAAGCTAAAGGCGTTCACCACTACCAAAGCATGAAATATGTTAAAGGTTATTCTTTAAGAAGAAGAAGAAGGAGAAGGAGAAGGAGGAGGAGAATCAAAAATATAAACAATAAAATGGCAATAAATACATAGCTATCAACAATTGAATCTAAAAATCAAAATAAATGGACAAAATAAACTGATGAATAAAATAGAATCAGAAGCATAGAAACATGGAACAGACTGATGAATTTCAGACAGAAGAGAGTAGGGGAGCTGGGAAGAGATTAACCAAAGATCTCGAATGTATATACTAGAAGCCCGGTGCACAAAATGCATGCACAGGTAAGGTCCCTAGGCCTGGCTGGCAATCAGGGCCTACCAGGTTCCCTGCCTCCAGGCCTCCCTGCCTCCTCCTTCCCTCAGCACCCTGCCACCGCAGCCACTGGTCGCTGGCCATGTTCCGTATGAACCCCTGGTGGTCAGTGCACGTCATAGTGAGCAATCGAACTCCCAGTCTCCCAGTCGAACTCCCAAGGGGATAATTTGCATATTATCCTTTGATTATATAAAATGCATTACCTACAGACAGAGACAATCAGGTGGTGAAGGCCTGGGGCAAGGCAGGAACCAGTGGAAGGGGATAATTGGGGGGTGGGGACGACGAAGAGGGAGACATCTATACTTTCAACAATAAAGATTTCTTTTTAAAAATAATTTTTTTCTAAAATGGAATGTGTTATAAGAGTTGTAGCATAGGAGAAATGATAATAAAATGAAGTTTTAAAGAAAAAAGATAATCATAAATCAGCATGGATTCTTTGACACCAACCTCTTCAAGGCTGAACTACTTCCCTCTCAGAAATCCTACTCATGAAATCCCAGACATGTTCTTCCATTTATCATGGCGTCAGGGCTGCCGGGTGCCACCCAGATACAAGGCTGTGGACCTGACTCCACAGTGATTATACCCAGACTGTGGAGAGGCATGAGGGAGCCTGCCCGGGTGCCGGAAAGGTCTGTATCTTGATCTGGGTGGTGTCTGCACAGGTGGGATACATATGTAGAAATTCACTGAGCTGTGCCCTTCATTGTGCACTTAACCACAGGTAAGTCACACATCAGTACATTCATAAAAACAGGAGCACTTCTGTTTCAAGTATCAAACACTCCTCAGAAGCCAGGCCCTGCATCCAAATACCTTAATAGTTAAGAGAATGACTTCTGGACCTCAACAGACCCGGTTAAAAATCTCTGCTCCTCCACCTCTGGTTCTGCCCCCAGTCCACTCCTCGGCCCCTGAGGCGCTCTCTCTTGTCTGGAAAACAAAAATGGCATCTGGTAGAAGTAACACACATATGCACGTAAGCCCTTCCTTAGCACAGGGCGCAGAGATAGATTTTCGTCCGTTTAACCGAGCAGGCCTGGCAAGCCCTCTATTTGGCAACATCCTGGTAACCAGCCATCTGTGCATCACACTGGCTCCACAGAGAGAAAGCTGCATTTAGAAAAAATGTATATTCATTAGTGGTGACTGTTCACTAATTCACACCCACTGGCCTCGCTTTGCCGTGAGTGACAGGAATCTGCCTCTGCCTGTTTGACAGCAGCTCCGGGACCCTAGACCTAGGAACCCAGAGGCAGGTGCCCGGCTCCAGCTTCAAGATGGTCAGGACTGAGCCTGCAGCCTCACATCTAGAGGTCCCCAAACCACACAGAGACAGGGAAGGAGTTAGAGGAATAACATTGGAGCAACATGTGTGCAAGTAATCTGTTGCATTTCTCTGCAAAATCTCTTCCCGAAAGGAAGGCGAGGGAGAGGAAAACGTCTCCAATGTTAGACAAAGGGCACCGAGAAACCTGTGTCAGAGGGCACTGTAGTATTAAGAGGGTTGCCTCGGGGTGAGAGGCAATGGGCACAATTCACCTGGGGAGTCAGTGAGTCTCTTGGGGACCCATTCATTCGTTAAGCAAATATTTACTGATCACTCCCTATTCTGGGCAATGGGAACCAAGAGGTGGAAAAGGTAAAGTTTCTGCTCTCAGAAAGCTCACATTCTAGGGGATGGAACAGTCAATAAATTGTTTATTATAAAAGCTAGATAACGCCAGTTGAGGCTAAGTGCCATGTTGGAAATAAATCAGGGTAAAGAAATAATTGCTGGAGTGAGCTGCTCAGGTTGGATGGTCAAAGGACTCCTTTTGTAGCCAATGATATTTGACTTGAAAGCCCAAGGATGAGAAATCAATTAAGTCACTGTAAATAGCATGTGCAAAGGGCCTGGGGCAGGAATGAGCTTGGCATGTTCTAGAAACAGAAAGAAGGCCTTAGCAGCTTCAGACGTAGAGTGATCACAGAGAGTGAGAGGAAAAGTGGTGGAAGGTGAGATTAGAGAACCAGGCAGTGGGTGCAGGACCAGCTGCGGAGTTTGGCCTTCATGTAAGGTCTAGTGGAAAGCCTGTGGAGAGATTTCTGCAGGAGAGAGACTTGATCTTATTTGAATTTTTAAAACTCCACTCTGGCCATCATAAGGAGACTAGGTAAGAGGCACAAGAAGCAAGGAACCAAATAAGAGACAAAAATAGTGGCTCAAAAGGAATCAAATAAACTCTGTCTCTTAACTCTGAGTCTAACGCCTCAGACTCTCCGTGAGGTTAAACATGGAAAGCTGGTTCAAGGGAGATGCTTGTTCTTTAAACCAATGACAGCCAACCAGGTGGCATTCAAACCTCAGACAAAAGAGGGCGAGTGACAGGCCCTTGCATTCAGGACAGGACCCAGCCACCTCCTAGGAAGAGCACAGCAGCCATCTGTTCTGAGGCCGGGAGTGGGTCAGCTCCAGCTCTGTGCCCCTTCCAGCCCCGGGACTCTGGGACTCCAAGGTCAGGGCTGCTGGACCCCCGACCGGCTCAGACCCCATACCTAGCCAGCTTGCGGAGCTGTCACTGGCTCTCCCACGGGAGAATGCAAATATCCCCATCCTTACCAGCCTTCAAACCCTAAGGACAAACCAAGTTGACAGCTGCCAACATCACAAAAACAGACAACTAGACAACCTCCAGCAGCACATTCTCGCCGGAGGGGAAAACAAACAAAACAAAAAACAAATCTAATAAGAGCCTCTAAAACTAAGTACCTATCACGGGGAACATAATGGACAGAAGAATATATTTAATGAGCCTGGAGACATCATCCACCAAATCCTGACTGTGGGAAACTCACCGAGACAAACAGTTCAGTTTCTTCCATAATTGTAAAGGGGGAAAGAGGTGGAAGAGAAAATTTCCAGATAAATAGAAAAAGCACCAAACTGTTATGAGACAAATGGGGAAAACTGAACACAGACTGAATGTGATATTAAGAAATCAGTGTTAACTTCGGGTGTGTGATAATGGGGTTATATTTTTAGAAGAATTATATTTGAGATGCGTCCTGAAATATTTAAGAATGAAATGATATGTCTGGGATTTGCTTCAAACTGGGTATTGTATTACGCTGGTCCCTCTCTTCCTATGCACACTTGAAAATTTCTGCAATAAAAGTGCATTTTTTTTAAATCTAGGAATGAGGTTTTTCTAATAACCTACCCAGGAATAGCCCACCAGACATTAAACCCACAATAGAGAAATCAGGTTCGTCGGATTCACGGTTCTGCCCTCCAGAGCTTGCCGTTTAGTGATTCCGGAATGATCAGTGAATTTGTATTTTCTCCCTCAGAAACCCCTTGCTGGGAGTTATCCCGAAGTTAACTACCTCCAGTAAGAACTGGAGTTTTTTCATTTATGCTCATTGAACTCGTTCCAGGCCACACCTGAGGCCACGTTGACTTAATGACATTTCAGAGCATACACACTTGGACTGTGTTCCTGGCTCAGTCCTTCCCCCCCCCCCCGAGGTTTTGCCCCCCAGAGGGCACCCCTCACCCCACCACCCACTCCTGTCATTTCTATAGTGGTGCTCTGGTCTGATCTGCCCTGTAAGAAAACAGCCCCTGAAAACCAAAGCCCTGAAGGGCACTCTCTACCGGAGCAGCTTCCAAGGAAAGCTCCGTGCAGGTGCCGCCTTAGGACCAGGCTGGAATCCCATCCCCTCTCAAACACACCTTTGCTTTTTCAGGACCCCAGGTGGTGGCATCCCCAGAAGACAGAAAGCAGCAGAACCTGAAGCTTGTCCCACACGCCCTGTAGAGAGCTGTCACGTCAAGGCCCATGCATACCACACCCATTTCTCCAGGAGGCAAACCGAGCACACACTGGGCTGGAACCTTGAGCACAGTTCTTGGGTCCTACCACCAAGAGTGCCTGGGAGGGTCCTGGTGCTGGGCCCATAGGGGACACCTGTGTCATTACCATCCTCCCTGGCACAGCTGCCTGCCTCAATATACAACAGCTCCAGGTGGTCTGGGGAGAGCAGGAAGATGACAAGGGCTGTGGGCCATCACTGCAAGTCACACAGGCCATTTCATCCCTCATGGCCAACAGCCAGTAGTTTTATCTGCGCACGCCTGTCCATTAGAGGTGCCAGGAAGATGGATGGGTCAAGCCTTCTGGGAAAAATGAAGAAGGGGCCTTAGCCAGACCTGACCCTGCAAAGAGAGGGGGAGGAAGGAGGAACTCAGCATATTTCACACTTGGCATGGAGTTTGGGGGGTGCTTGAGATCAGCTGCAGTCTGCTCCTGGCTCCCCATGGCCGGTGCCCGCAGAGGAAGGGTCGATAGTGTACACTGAACTGATTTCAGATGTTTAAAGTAAAAGAAACTCCAGATTACAGCAAGGGATGCAAAGGCCACTTAACACCAACGTGAAATCAATCACTCTCTCTCTCCTCGGGTAGGCTAAGTCCATGGCCAAACCCATCAGAGTGCCAGAAGCAACAGCAGAATGGGCTGAAGGCAGGGGCTGGGAGGGTCACAATGTCCACTGCATTGCAGGAAAGAGCAGAGTCCATCCAGGAGGAAGGACAAGATGCCAGGAGCCTGGGGCATCCTCACTCAGACCAATCCCTTCCCGTCCTCTGTCCAGGTCCTTCCCACCCAGACCCAGGCCTGCCTGGCAGCTTCCTGGACCCTGCCTGGCTGGTCTTGACTACTAGTGGGCCTGTCACCATCACACATCTTACCTTGGTTTCTGGAAGCACAGGCCGGAGAGAGCAGCCCTGATGAAGCCCTCCATCCTCATGCAGTGCTTCCTACCTTTCAAGCTGCATCTTCCCCCCATTATCTTACTTGAGCCTAGAAAGCCCTTCGTGTAGATGCAGAAACTGAGGCTCAGAGAGATTAAATCTGTACTATCACATCACAGGACTAGCACTTCTAGCTCCCGGGGCAGGCACCACCCCGCCCCTCTCCCCAACTATACATCCTATACCCAGAGACAGGAACTGGTCCGAGGCATCTGCCTTCCTTCTCACTCCTCAACACAGGCCCAGGTTGACCCAGAACAGCCATCCCATATCCTCCTGCCTTTAGAGGATTGGCTGGTTCCTCCCACCTCTGCAGATAAAAAGCTGAAGGGCAGCGAATGGAAAAGAATCAACATCTAGAGAAGAATGGGGTCGGGACCTGGACTGGACTCCAGAGTCTCACTGGCAGTTTCTCGGCTAGACATGGTGTCCTCAACGCTGGTCACTCCTGGATCACCTGCAGGATTCCTGCCATTTCCTATAGCATTTGCATGGCATTTCCATTAGAGAGGCTCATGCTTGTGACTTACACAGTCCATCATCGGGATGTTTTATATCCACAAAGGGGCACAAGTAGGGGAGAACCCTAAAAATATATAGAGCCAAAACAGCTACGTTTCTCCCCCAGCCCTCTTTCTCTCAAATCAATAAAAATTAAAATAAAATAAAAAACAGCCTAAGTTGTAGGTAGGCACTGCTCCCCCACGTAAAGGCCCTGAGCCAGAGTTCTGCTCTTTGTTATAAACAGGAGATTAGCGAATGTTTAAAAAGTGGTAAAGCCAGCCCTGGCCGGTGTGGCACAGTTGGTTGAACGTTGTCCCATGCACCAAGAGGTTGCCAAGTCTGGGTCAGGGCATATGCAGGGTTTGTGCAGGAGGCAGCCTGTCAATGTTTCTCTCGCTCATAGATGTTTCTCTCCCTCTCCCTTCCCCTCTCTCTAAAGTCAATAAAAACACAGGTATTTAAAAATAAAGAGTGTTAAAGCCACACTCGCACCCACCAGAAACTTTCCCCTTAAAGAAATTACAGGGATTCGTAGAGAACCGAAAAGGGAAGAACTTTCTCCCTAGGTGACTCGATGTCTTTTCGTGGTTAATCACCTGAAGTCTTTTTACTGGCGATTCACCCTATGCTGTAGGAAACATCGCCTGAGACTACATGACAGGAGAGATGCATCACAGGAGAGATAGGAGACAACCACAGGGACCACCCATGCCAGTTTCTCAAAATACCCAGTTCTTGCCTGCCACCTCCCCCGGGGCACACACAGCTTTGGGGCCCCAGTCACCACCCAGGTGTCTCTGGTCTCCGGCTCCTCCGTTCTTACCTTACCCCTTGTCTCATACAGAGCAAAGCACTGACCACTCCAAAACTCCCCTGGAAATTAGGATCCAGCAGGGCACCAGAGGCTACCCCAATCCCACACATCTCCGTGAACAGTGGGCCCCCACGGCCCCCAGTTGTGGGGAAGCTTTGGGCTCCTGTACCCTAGCAGGGGAGAGAGGCTGTGCCAGCCTGTGTGGGCAGCTCCCTGGAGTCCCAGGAAGCTGCCCCCAGAAGCTCCTTGGCCCACCAGAAACCCCCACCTCCTCTCATGTGACATAGATGGTCCAGCTGTGACTGAAATAACCCGGGAGAACGATTTTCAATGCCCAGGAGCAAAAAATTAGAAGAATAATCCCAAGAAAAGTGAAGAGTTAAAGCCAGGAGACCCCAAAGACAGAGAGGCCTGGGGGAGGGGGACCGAGGAGGGAGGGGTTGCAGCCACCTCCAAACTTGCTCCTTGCCCACCAGAACCCTACTCAAAGCAAGCAGACCATGGCCTGCGGGCACCTCACGGGCTCAGCCAAGTTGCAGAAAAGCAAATGGCATCCCCAGCGCCTAGAGCCACTCTGAGCCCCGGACTGTGTCGCCAGGGTTGGATCAATGCTACCCGCGCTGCAGGCTTCGGCCAGCCTCCCCGCCCCCCATGGGCAAAAGCCGGGAGTGGGGGCTTAGGAGCCGGTGCCCGTCCGTGGGGGTTGAAGCCCGAGGCGCCCTCCCAGCTGCCCTGCCTGGGCTTCCTCCTCATAGCCACCGGCCTGGGGCCACGTCCCGACTCGCTTCCCCGACAGCGCCGGGGCAGAGGCATTTTCCAATCCAACTCGGAGCCAAACGCCCTTTTGGGAAAAGTCGGCCCCCAAAGAAAACGGGATTTTAGCACCAGAGCGGAGGGAAGGGGGAGGCGGCGCTGCCAGCTTTACCTTTTCTCTTTATTCTGTTTTCGGGATTTGTGCAGGAGTCCGATGAGCACCACGGCGGCGCGGATCCCCGCCTTCCGGCAATGCATCCTCCCCGCCGGCTGGGACATGGCGAGGCGGCCGCCGGTGCCCGGCCGCGCCCTCGCCCGCCCGCCGCGCGCCCCCGTCGGCCCGGCTCCGCGCGCTCCGCGCCGCCCGCTGCCGGCCCCGGGCCGCCCGCCTCGCATGGACCCCGCCCCGCCTAGGTGCGCCCCGGTGTCAGGTGACCGGGCGCTCACTTCCCCGCGACCTTCAGCGTCTCCTCGGGGCCCGCGGGGTGGCCGGTGCCCGCTCCCCGGGTGCGGGCATTGCCAAGGCTCGCTCGGGGCGCGGCCGGGACGGGCGGCTCCGGGGCTCCCGCTCAGACCCGCCGCCCGCGCCCGGACCCCGCCCTGACCCCGCCTCCCGTGCTCGGCCCGGGGCGCCCCGGCTGCGAGCGGATCCCGCGGCCCGGCCGCCAGCACCAGGAGGCGGTCCGCTCGAGCTCGGCGCTCTCGGGGTCTCGGCGCCCGCGTTCGCCTCTACCCCGCGCCGGGCTCTGCGCGCCCCTTCCCCGCCCCCGCCGGCCGGGCCGGGCGCCCTCCCCAGGCTCCGGCGGCTGACGCCTGCCCAGCCCGGCCCGCCGGGATACTTCTCCGATGCTGTCACCGCCTTTAAAAACGGAGAACACGCGGGCACCGGGAGGAAACGCGCGTCCTCGGTCCCAGCGAAACTACCTTCGCGCGCGGGCACCGCCGAAGCCTTCCAGCCCCAAGCTCGGCGGCCGGGCGGTGAGAGGGGCGCCCGCCTTCCCTGGCCCGAGGCTCCCTGACGTCTTGACTCGGGCGGAGGCTACCTCTCCCCTCTCCCCACGTCCGGGAAAGGACTGTGGGGGGTGGGGTAGGGTGGTTCACTCCAGCGTGGGCGCCTGAGTGGGCTTGGGTCAGTTCCTCGTTAACATTTGTTTTCCCGGCCCTGGGAGTTTGACTCAACATAAGGTCAATGGTCAATTTTCCCCGAGGCTACACTTTGGCCACGCGTCCCAGGTTGCCAGGGAGACGCAAGGGGTTGGGTTGGGGTAGCATCCCACCCTACCAACATCCCTCGCGCTAGCGCTGACCGCTGCACAGACTCTGCTTCCATTCTTCCCCTGTTCCTGCGCCACTTCCATTTGCTGCCCCCTCTCACCACCACCCCTACTACCATCACTCCTGAGTGTATCTACTGGCTTTGCTTCTCCCTCCAGCCCCCTAGGAAAGACAGCCCTTGAAAGGGCTGGAGGGAATTAAAACAAGACAATTAGTCCGTCCTTGGAAACAGCTCTGGTGGGGCCAAGGAGGTCCCTGAGGCATCTGCCTGGTTTTTTTTTATGCAGTCTAGTGTTGAAGCAAGCACAGAAAATCCAGACAAGCAAGAGGGCCTTGCTGTAGAGGTGACAGGAGCTACATATAAACTCAAAGGCCTGAGGCCTCAACCCCACTTCTATGTGGGCACAGCTTCTTGCTGGCATCGGAGCTGGGGTGGAGGAGAGGGAGCACCCGGCTGGTGCTAAAATGTGCCTGGTTTATTTATGAAGCGTTCATTAACAGTGCCCTCAGCCCCCCCCCCCCCCGCAGCCTGCCTGGACATGGGGGTCACAAACATTGCCATGGGCATCTACTTATAGCCAGAGAGTGAGTGACCAAGGCCCCACCCCTGGGACTGCAGCTAGCTCAGCTGCAAGGACCACACCAGTAGTGACCTGAGAGTCAGCCTGGAAAAAGAATGGGGAAATGATTGTCCTCAGTAGGGAAGAGGGCAGAGCCGGCTTGTCCTGCCTCCAGCAGTACACGGAACTGACCAGTTAGCTGATGGATTGCTTCAGCCCAATGGCAGGGAGGATGCCGGGGGCACCAGCCATAGGTGTAGCCCCAGAAATTGGCGTGTTTTATCCACACACAAGGGTAGGCAGCTTTACTCAGGGCAAAGCTTGGCTTCCTCCCAGATGGGTGAGTGTGAGTGGCCCCCATCCATCCCCCATGGTCTAGGAGATATTTTAAGTCAACTGCATCAGTGGGCAACAGGACCTTGGGATGAAGGTGAGAATTCTTTCCACCAAGCAGGTAACTTGATTCATTGTAGTTCTGGGGTCCTGGGCCCTCTCAGCTCCTCTATGACCACGATTATTTCCAGCCCTAATGGACCGAAAACACAAGGCTGACCCCAAAAGACCACAGCCTGATCTGATTCCGGGGGCCCTGAGAGAGAGAAGTTTCCTGGGGGTCAGGAGGCCCTTCCTTCTGCCCGCACCCCCCACAGGAAACACCACAGCATAAAGGAACCCATCCACAGCAAGGAAGGTAACGGCTGTCTATGCCGGACTCGACCATTCCACCAATATTCATCAAACAATCAGGAAGTGACCGGCTTGTGCGAGAGACTAGGGTCATGGAAGATCACCCTTACCCAGAACACACAGGGCCTAGCACACACACAGCCACAAACCACCCCATTCCCACCTCTCTTGTGCCATGTGACCCAGCCACTGTTCCCCCAAAATTAGGCAATTTGCATACCATCTTCACAAGTTTTTGTCTTAACACCATAGAATAATATTTATTTGTTCTTTTGCTTTAACTAAATCAACTCATTCTTCACTTAATTTTAAAAGAAAACCCTGTTATTACCCTAAAAGAAAATCCATTATCACTTGTCATTCACACCAGGAGAACAAATACAAATTTAAATTTTAGCTCCATGCTGTTGCCTGAGGAAGGCTCTGAGCCGGAATCACCTTCATTAAAAGAGAAAAGTAGGTAAGTGTTTGGTGTTTGCCACACCCTTGCACCAAACAAAAACTCGGTCCTTGAAGAAATCATGTTTGAAAGAGAACCGAAGGGAACACATTAGTGATTTAAAGGTCCTCTAAGGCCTCATCCATGGGTCACTTGGGGGTGGGCTGAGCTGGGTGGACACATTCAGTCCACAGGGAGTAAGGTCTTCTCCCAGGCAGAGCTTATCCCCCCGCAGTGTCCCCATCACAGGACCTCAAAGGCCATGTCAGTCCTCCTCCCCGCCTCCTCCCCCCCCCCCCCAAGCCCAGTTCCTGAGAACAAAGTGCCAGGCAGCTGCTAGCTGGGGTGTCTGCCCCAATCTGGGGAAACCCAAAGGCTCGGGGGGCCTGGGTGGGAGTGGAGGTGGAGGGGGACACGGAAGTTAATCATGAACACAGAGCAGCAGCTGCACAGCCCGGTCCTAAGGGGCCAGTGGGGTGAGACAGACAGACACGCATGCTTGGTCCTGAAGAAAAGGGCCTTCTGTGCCTGGGAACCGGCTCGGGGAGACACATCCGTGTGAAACTGGGCATCAGCCCCACTGCTGGAGCCTGAGTCTCAGAGAGAGCCTGGGGCCCTGCTCCCTCCCCGTTCCCCGCCACCTGACTCCCCGGGTCCTCTAGGTCCCTACAAAATGGACTGGGAGTAGATGTGGGGCAAGAGGGGCTTTGGAGCCAATAGGTGGGAACATTTAGGGAAACAGATCCTCAGATGCCTTACCCCTCCCCTTCTGCAGGGACAGTGCCTGCGTCCATCCGTGAATCACACAAACTTTGGAGTAATTCAGGGGTTATAAACATACCACATTAGCCCTGCTCAGGACAGGCAGGCATCCTGACTCCTATGCCTTTGGAGGCACACCCATTACACACACCAGCTGGGAGAAATCACTCAGAAGCCCCACCCCCCACCCGCACCCCTCAGCTCTGACTTCTGCAGAGAGCACTCACACCTGTGCTTCTAAGCCGGCCCTTCATGCTTGGCTGGTACATCTGCGCCCCCTACTGGGACACAATACAGTTGCATTTCTGGAATACCACCATAAGAGGAAAAGGAGAAAGGAAAGGGGGGAAAGGGAGAAGGAGAGTGGGAGGGAGAGTGGGAGCCTGGAAGGAGAGGGAGAGAGGGAGAGGGAGGGCAGGGAGGGACAGACCTAGCACGGGAGGGAGGGGGCGGGGGGGTAAGGGAAACATTGAGAAGGTCATTTGAGGTAGGGAAGCAGTTTCTATTTTGAAAAGAGTGAGAGACAACAGTCTTTGCCAACATGTTGACGCTCCTCCCGGCTCCTAACCGCCTCTCTCAGAAGCCGACCACCCCACACGGGTCCATCCCACACGGGTCCGGGTCCGTCCCACCAAAACAGGGTCTTTCGGTGACAGCATCAGGCCAGGCTGGGAGGCCTAAGAGCCAAGCTTGGGAACTGCAGCCACACATATCAGACTGAAGTTCTGGCGAGAAACTGGCTCAGATTTTGGAAAGACATCTTGGTGTGCTCGTGTGGCATTTCCGAGTTCCAGGGAAAGGAAGCCATGCCCTGAGGAAACCCACAGATCCCACTCGATGGCAGGCATTCAGCCTGTGGACTGCACTCCATGGGGTACCCTGAGCCTGCAACGCGTGTCCATCCGAACTTCGCCGCTTCCCCTTGGGGGGTTACAAACAGGGGGCTGGAGGGAGAAGAAGGGAGTTCTTCATCTCTTCCTTGGGTTACTGAGGGTATTTAAAATAGCTCTTTTTGGTTCATGGGTGGAATTTTAAATCCATGAATCTAAGTGGCATGACTATAATTTTTTTCCACAGTAGAAATATTCAAAGGGATTTTTCTGGATGTGACATTTCTGATGAACATGAAGAAGTGAATTCTGCCCAGGGGTCCGGGCAGGGGGTCAGGGGCCAAGGACCCAGGGTCCCGCCAGCCCCCACACCACCGATTCCGTTCCTCCTCACTGATTACCAGTCCTCCCCAGCTGCTGCTGCCACCAAGTCACTTCCAGCTCCAGGGTTCCCGGGGCCGAGTGGAAAAGTGGGGAGGGAAGCTGTCTTTCCATAATATTAGCAACATTGCTTAGCAACATCTTTCAAAGCAAGAACCAGCAGACTCTCCAAAAATCTATTCTGTTTGGCTCTACAAAAAAACACACAGAGTGGTTTCTGATGCATGTATTATTTATATACTATTTTATATGCCCAGTTAATGCCTTCTGTGCCTGTGCGCTGGGCCTCCTTGGGAGATGACGTATCACACCTAAGTGAGATTTCCAGACAGCAGAGCTTTAAGGAGCAAAACTTCTGCTTTGTTTGCTTGCTCGCTTTTCCTGTCATGACCTTGGCTACAGATTTCCCTGAAACGTCTTCCATGTTTTTGTAACCTTTTCCTGGTGAACTGAGTCACCATTATCAATGCCACCTGTTGCACTGAACTGCAACTCGGTTATGAACCAACAGGCCACTGAGGTGAGGACCCATTTGTCCCCATACTTACTGGCTTCCATCAGCTGTGGTCCAGGGATGCTAGTACAAGAATAAAAACGAAAAGACCCTAAAGTCAGACAAACCTGGGCTAGAATCCCATCTCCAGCTTTTACTTTCTGTGTGGCCTTTGGGCTAGAAATTTCACCTCTCTGAGCCTCAGTTTTGCCATCTATAAAATGGGGGTAACAACAGTGCCATCCTCCTAGAGTTCTTGCAAGGATTAAATGAGCATGCACGGGCCACACACAGACTTGCGTGGAAACGTTCGTAGATTGATCCAAGAGGCAGCCCATCAACAAATTGATATATCCACACCATGGACTGCCACTCCGCAGCAAAAAGGAACAAAATACTGACACATGCAGCAACATGGCTGAATTTCAAAAACATTATGCTGAGTGAAAGAAGCCGGATGCCAAATATACTTACTGTCTGATTCCATTTATACAAAGTTCTAAGCCAGACCATCTGAGGCACACAAAAATGAGAGCAGTGGCTGTCTCAGGGAGTGGGGGGGGTTTCTAGCACGATGGATGGAGATGTTCTATATCAGGATAGGATGGTGGGATCCATTCGTCCAAAATATATAATTAAGATAGGTGCATTTCAATGTATGCAAATTTTACCTCAAAAAAGAAGGGAGCCCTCAGTTGGTTGGAGCATTGTCCCACCAAAAGGTTGCAGGTTCAATTCCCAGTTAGGCCCATATTACCTGGGTTGAGGGCTCTATGGTTCGATCCCTGGTCAGGGCATGTGGAAGTGGCTGACTGATGTTTCTCTCTTCTCTCTTCTCTCCTCCTCCTCCCCCTCCTCCTCCTCCTCCTCCTCATCCTCCCTCTCATCCTCATCCTCCTCCTCCTCCTCCTTCTTCTCTCTCTCTCTCTCCCTCTCTCTCTCCCGCCCCTCCCCAAAAGGCTCTGTCCTCTGTGTCTGGATCAACATGCATGAAAGAGTGCCGGGCTCCACACTTATTTGAGGAAAAGCTGCTCCTCTGTCACTGCTTCCTGGACAGTCTAACTTTGTCCCCTGGCGAGTCCTGCACGTGTAAAGGAGCCTGGCTGCTTCCCCCTCACTTTTTCGGAGAAGCCCCTCAGCCTCAAAATCTCCACACGTTGGTTCTCTCGGACACTAGCGGGGCAGCAGCAGGATCTGACAGTGAAGCAAGGGAAGGATGTGCGGAGGGAGGAAGCGGTCAGCCTCAGCCAGCAGCTCCTGCCAATCCCATGGTGTCAGCGTGTCCCTGACATCAGCTCCGCTCCAGGGCGCTGCAGAATTGACCTGCTGCTGTGACAGCAGGGGTGGGCTCCTCCAGAAACATGGTCCTCTGACCCGTCATCGCCCTCAAGCTGAGCGCCTGTCACTCTGGGGAGCTTGGTACCTTTTGAGTCCTTGGCAGCCATGTTGTGGTGTGACATGATTGTTGGAGGTTTGGGGTGGGAGAGCCTGTAGGAATACAGGGAGCTCTGGATGGGTTTTATCTGATGTCCTATCTAGTAAACTCCACATTCTCCTAAAAATGTGTTTAAAGAACCTGTGAGAAAGACTGAGCTACTGCTGTACCTGAGTCATTTACGGACATCAGATGCCCACGGTGTGGCCCGTGAGATGTGCTCGCATTCCCAGCACAGTGTGTGTACGTGTGTGCATGTGTGCGTGCATGTGTGTGTATGTGTGCAAAGTGTGTGTGTGTGTGTGTGTGTGTGTGTTGCCAAGAACAGCAGATCACTCACAAGCCTAGTCCAAGAGCCCTATCTACCTGATTCCTGAGAAATTCGTGTGTTTCTTCCTGTTGTCTGAACGAATCTCTTGCTTCTATGGGTCCCTAAAGCCCTATGGGTGGGACCTCCTTTCCAGAGGAAACTACTCCTACTGGGGGCAGAAGCAAAGCTTTCTGCTTAGCGCTGGGCTTGTGGATGGATTCATGGCTCTTTCCCGCCAGGACATTAGGTCCTTTTACCTCCAAGGCAAACGCAAAGCTTAGCTACCGGTGGGCACAGGCTCCCCAGCTCTGAGCCTCCTGCTGAGCAGCTGTTTGTCTGCAATTTGCAAGCTTTTCACTGGGTCTGCTTTCAATCAGGAAGGTTCTGCCAGCTGTCTAGCCTGCATCACTCTTGCTGTAATGTAAGCTCTCTCTGGGAGAGCAGCTCCCCTCCACCCTTAGAGAAAACATCAAGCCCCAAAGTAGCTTCAGAAACTGCACCCAAATTCCTGTCACCCTAACAAACTCTTTGCTTCCAACCCATTTTGTCTCCTACCCCAGCCCCCCTCACTCATAGTCACAAAGCAAGACGGGTCACAAATGATGGGTCACAGCTGGTAACTGAAGGACCAGTGTTTCCCAATGATTCCCTCTTCTTCGTACATTCAAGCAGTGTCAAGGTTATGGGGGGCTGGGCTCAGCAGCCAGCTTTGTGTGAACACCATCCATCAATGCTATCACTGCAGAGGACACAGGGAAGGTGTAAGGCTGCCTCCAGGCAAGGCCAGCTGTGACCTTCAAGTGGCCCCGTGTCAGTCAGGAGAACGCTTTCTCCATGATGCTGGGCAAGCAAGGGGTCCTACCTTCGGAGAACCTGAGCAGAAACCACCCACCCAAAGGGTAGTGGGATGCTGGGCAGAAGTCTATACAGCGGATTCATTGAGAATATAACCCCGGGGACCCCCCAGTCCACAGGCCGACGCGCTATCCACTGAGCCAAACTGGCTAGGGTCCTAGAGGAATTTTTTTAAAGTATTTTTAGAAAAATGAAGGAGTGTGTGGGGCTAGGTGGAAGGGGGCAAAGGAGGGTGGGGGAAGAGAGAGGGAAAGAGTCCTTGCTTGAGGCAATGGGCAAACGATGGAACACGCAGATGATGTTTTATTGCAACGTACACTTGAACCATGTATGGTTTGGGGAACCAGTGTGACCCCAATAAATTCAATTTAAAAAAAGAATTTACAAAAAGAAAAATGGCCCAGCGGGCATGGCTCAGTGGTTGAGCATCAACCTATGAACCAGGAGGTCACGGTTCGATTCCTGGGCAGGGCACAAGCTCAGGTTGCAGGCTCGATCCATCTGTCATCATTGTTGTTTCTCTCTCTTTCTCTCTCTCTCTCTCTCTCTCTCTCTCTTCCTCTCTGAAATCAATCTAATCTAATAAAAGAGTAATATGCAACTTGACCATCACTCTGTTACACCTAAGCCACACCCACCAGTCAAGCCATGCCCACCAGCCAATCCAAGTGGCTGTATGCAAATTAACCCAGCCAAGATGGCGGCCAGCAGCCACGGAGCTATAGCAAACAGGAGGCTTCTGTTGCACCAGCGATGGAGGAAACTGGCTGGGCCTCTGCTCAAGGCAACAATGTTTCAATTATACAAGCCACAGAGCTGAAGGGAACACAGAAGCTACGTTGCCTGCCTACGCCTCCACTCAAGGCAACAAAGTTTCAATTATAGAAGATAAATAAACCCCAGAAACTTGATTCCAGTCAGCCTCACTGGGACGTTGGGTCAATGGGAGTTGTGGGTAGCCTGAAAACAGCCCTCAGTCCCTCACCCAGGCTGGCCACACCCTCATGGGGTGAGGGTCCCCCTGGGGGGCTTGGCCAGCCTGCAAACAGCCATCAGCCCCTCACCCAGGCTGGCCAAGCACGCCAGCAGGTGGACATCCTCCGAGGGGTCCCAGACTACGAGAGGGCACAGACCGGGCTGAGAGACACCCCCCCCCCCGTGAGTGCACAAATTTTTGTGCACCAGGCCCCTTAGTAAAAATAAATTTTAAAAAGAAAAGAAAAATGAAGTGTAACTTATTTTGCACCCAAGGGTGGGTGGCCAGCCCTACCTATTGGCCAAGCGTGGGCCCCAGAGCCAGACTGTGCTTGTTCAGTGTCAGCCCTGACCAGCTGCTGACCTAGACAGGGCCCGGCTCCATCTATAAACACAAGATACCTAACACCACCTGGGCTGTGGAGTGAACATTCATGAAGGACCCGTCCGACCTTGAGCTTGTAGGGAGGTTGGAGACCTGGACCTGTTCAGAGGCCACCTCCACAGGGGCTGCCACGGGCTCTCCCCACCCCAGGTCTCCGAGCTGATCTGTCAGAAACGCTGCACGATCAAGAGGACCATGGGAGAAAGAGAGCAAAAGGTCGTGTCCAGGGGGTCGTCACGCCCATCCCCAGGGTGGCCACAGCTCTTTGGAGCTGTTTGGAACGTCCCAGGGGCCACATCTGTCACTGCCCATGAACATACACCTGCTTCCTGCTCTATGTCTTAAAGGGGGCTTTGGGAACAGGCCAGGAGGTGAGCCCGAGGCCTGTGCATTTTCCCAGCCTATATTCTCCGTATGCACCTGCCTCCAGCACTCCTCTAACACCTACCACTCAAGGGAGGCTTTCCTGACTTTTGAAATGTCTACTTTATTTATTTACTTAATTTATCACTGTATAGTACTTACCTTTAGCTACTTAATACTCTTCTATAAAGCAACTTACTTTTTAAAATACTTCATATTAATACCATAAATGGATAGAATCATTTCCCACAAATAAGGTAACTATAAAACTAAATATAATAAATGCCCTACCCTTGGGTGTGGTCTGTGCATGCTGACTTCCTTCCAAAGCGTTCAGTATGGACGGGGGAACAAAGCTTCACTGTACTGAGGAGAAACTTGGCAAACACCGCCTCAGTCAGGTGATCGAGGCCAAGGTCAACAGTGGTTGGTCATATTGATCACATGTGCTTTTGATATTGTTGATGGAAATGGCACTTCACCTATGTGATCTTCCCCAAACCCTGTAACCCCAGTCTAATCACGAGAGACGCATCAGACACATCCCACTTGAAGGACATCCTATCGTCCACTTGGCCAAAACTGCCACAGAACTGTCCTCGAAACTGTGACAAGGTCGTCAAAATCAAGCAGCTGAGAAACTACCACAGCCAAGAGCAGCCTGAGGAGATGTGAAAACTAAATGTAATGTGTTACCCAGAAGGAAATCCTAGAACAGGAAAAGGACATTAGGGGGAAACTAAGAAAACCTGTACAACTACGAACTTTAGTAAATAATTACCAGTATTGGTTCATTAATTATAGCCGCTGTACCACACTAATCCAAGATGTCAATAACAGGGGAGCTGGATTACAGGATATGTGGAAACTCCTTTGTACTATCTTCTCAATTTTCCTGCAAATCTAAAACTGACCCTTCAAAACTGTATACTTTTCACACACACTGGGGCGGTAGGGGCCTGCCCTCAGGGATGGAGTGATTCGGGGGGGGCGTCTATTTGGGGGAAAAGGAGACATATGTGATAAAGAATAAAAAAAAGAAAAGAAAAAGAAAAACTGTCTACTTTTTTTAAAGTAAGCATAAGGAAAATGAAACAGTGATACTGCATTCCAGCTCACAGACCCTGCCGCCTGCCCTAAGCCTGAGCCTGAGACCACGCTCGGGGAGTAAGGACCAGTAGCCAATGTTGCAGAGATACTAAAGGCGTATTAGCGCCTAATGAGATTTTCCCCCTTGAGGATGTGAGGGCCACTGAGAGAGAACTGAAAGGGGAATGGCTTTTTCTCTGGTGATCAGTGTCAGGCAATGTTGTGTCCTTGAACCAGCAACGTCACCTTTCCCACCTGCAATTTGGGGGTCCTTGTACCAGTCCATGCACTTCCATCTTCTCCCCTTCCTCATCTGAAACTCGGAGAGTGAGCTCCCCCTTCCTCATCTGAGCTCAGAGAATGAGCACAGGACTCAGATGCCCCCTTGTGGAGTGTGCTCCGCCCCATTCTGTGGTCCTCTGTGGAGGAATCACCGTACCCCTTCTGAGAGGCCCGGGGCCTGATGCCAGTCACCATCCACCTGGTGGAAGAGCAGCTCTGAGGGCAGGCCCTGCTGGCGCTGAAGCAGAGGGGCCATTCTGAGGGCAATTAGCACCACCCCCTTGTACAGCCCTTACAGTGGCAAGCACTTCCACGCCTTTTCCTCCACAGGAAGCTCTGTAAGGCAGGAACATGAGTAACACTCCCATTTGCTAGAGGAGCAAACTGAGGCTCACAGAGGTTAACTCTTCTGCCGAGGATTACATAGCTCCTAAGAAGCAGAGCCGGGACCCAGACACATATGGTCCCTGTAGACACTGTCTCCCACAAAATCCAAAACAAAGGAGACTGGAGGCCCCAGGAGACGAGATGACTCGCCCAGTCCGAGGTTCACGGTGCCCATCTCCAGACGAAGCGGAGGCTACTTTTCTGCCTGCTCAGTACGCAGGCCCTGTCTTCTGGTTGACAAGTCTCGATTTTCCCCTGGGAGCACCCTGACACCACTGTTGGGTTTTGTAGTTCAAGTGGGGCTGTCCCTCTCTCGACCTACCCATTCTGAGCTCTTGGGTGAGTACTTGGTCCAGGCCACAGTGATTGCTTCAGGGATGAGCATAAAAACCGAGTTGGGCCCTAACCGGTTCGGCCTAGTGAATAGAGCATCGGCCTATGGACTGAAGGGTCCCAGGTTCGATTCCGGTCAAGGGCATATACCTTGGTTGCGGGCACATCCCCAGTAGGGGCTGTGCAGGAGGCAGCTGGTCAATATTTCTCTCTCATTGATGTTTCTAACTCTCCCCTCCTCTCTGTAAAAAATCAATAAAATATTAAAAAAAAAAAAAGACCTAGTTGGTCCAAACAGAATGAACACCTGATTTTTTTAAAGAAGCTTACTACCCGCTGGGGTTTCTGAAGTCAGTGGCTGTCTTATGAGATATCTGTGAGTGAAGTGAATGCAGAGGAAAGCGGGACCAAGACATAGGAACACACATAGTTTGATGATACCCTGTCTCCCCGAAAGTAAGACACCCCCCAAAATAAGACCTGCGTACAGTTTTGCCTCTCACTGAAATATAAGGCATACCCCTAAAAATAAGACCTCTCCGATAATAAGGCCCCCCAACATACGGCCTCCCTGATAATAAGGCCCCCCAAACATAAGGTCTCCCTGATAATAAGGCCCCCTGAAGCTACCATAACTCTGGACTCTGGGCCATAGCGACAGGCACCGCCACACAGGTCACTGTTGGCCACAGCATAGCAGGAGCAGACAGGAAGTGCGAGGTCTCTTTTAATCAGAGAGCCCATGCCACTACCAGGACAAGCTGCCGCCTGCTGCTCGCTCTGCCCTGACAGAGTCTGGCTGACTCACAATTAGACAGTGAGTCTCGCAGGGCAGGAGTTGGGCACATGGTGTGGACACACAGGTAATACATAATACATTTCCTTTTTTCTTGTTCAACAATAAATGTGTGCCGTACGTATTCTTCTTCATGGAAAAGTAAGACATCCCCTGAAAATAAGACCTAGCGCATTTTTGGGAGCAAAAATTAATATAAGACACTGTCTTACTTTTGGGGAAACAGGGTAGTTTCTGACCCACCTTGATCCAGCCATTCCTGAAGCCACTTTTCTTAAACGCATCAATTACAAACATTTCTTGAATTTATTTTCTTTTGGTGTCTTTTATTTTTCGTAAGCCTTTTTGCATTCGATTTCTGTCACTAATAGTCCAGTTAATTAACACACCCGATTTCTACACCATGAGCAAGAAAACACTGGAAAGAGCAAAACAGCAACTGTAGGCAAGTGAAAGGCCATACCTCTCCTTGGCCCGAGCGAGCAGCCCCTAACGGGACTAAGAAGAAGCCTTCCCAGGAAGAGTCCCTGGAGCTGCTCCCCGTCACCAAAAAGACCCACCCCGTGAGTGACAGGCGTGGGGACAGTCCTCTCAACCCTACGCAAGGAGCAGGCAGAGGGGCACGTATCTGACCCCACAGATAAAACAGGAACGTCACCCCTCCTCTTTGCTATCAGCATGTAGGTCACTCATTCCGTCTTTCTTCAGTAAAATCAAGGACTCTTCAAGGAAAACTTTTAAAACAAAGGAACATTCAGACAAATCCCAAATGTGGGACAGTCTACAACACGATTTTGCCAGGTCTGCTGTTCTGTATTTCAAGGGACTAAGGAGAAGCAACCATCAAGCGCAGTGAGTGACCATTAGTAATGTCAGTAATATAATCCAATATACAGCCCGTACTTAAATTGGGGGAACATGTGAATATGGAGTGTATAGTAAGTCATAACCCTACATTAATAGTAATGTCCTATGTGTGACAGCAGTGTGATAGTGATGTCAGGAAAATGACATTATTTTTGGTAGGTGCCTGCTGCGTATGGAGTATGAAGTATCCATGTCTGCAACTTCCTTTCTCTATTTGACCATCATGCTTCAGAGAAAGAGAGCAAACAACTGTGGCAAATCTCAGTAAGTGGAGAACCTGGGTGGATACAGATGCTCACTGTACTGTTCTTCTCAGTTTTGCACAGGCGGGTAATTTTCAAAATAAAACATTGAAAAAAACACATCCCCCTTGGCTGTACCTGCCCTGAAGTCTACACATATATACGTGCACGTGTGCGGTGACCGTGTGTGTGGACACACGCATGCGTGCATTCTACCCACGGTGGACTGGTGTGCAAAGAGCACTGGGCCAGAGCCTGCAGAGCCAGCTCCGGTAGCACCAGTTACCTGCGCGTCCCTTTCCTAGTCTGTTTTCCTGGCTGGACAGTGAGGGCTGGAGCATCCATATACACCCACGAGGTGTGGGGTGGGCATTTAGGGGCTGGAACGCTACAGTGAAGGGGTTAAGAGTTGAAGGCAGAGGCTCAGAAGAGATGGTCCTTTCTATCCTAAGGCCCTTTCTTAGGAGGTGGGTGTAGGTGACAGTACCTGTCTCCATGGTAACTCTCTCAGGGGACCACGTCCTTCAAAGTTGACCTTGGGTTTGAAATTGGCTGGCAACGCTCCTGGATTAGCCCAAGGAGAATAAGCTCTCGGTTCAATCAGCAAATGAAATGCATTTGGGCTCTGAGCTGTGGCTTCCCCCACGGACTCTCGGGGCAAAGCCTGGGACTTGGAAACTGAAAGGATGAAAAGCCAGGGTCGGCCCCTCTGAACTTGGCTGGAGAAGTCCGTGCATTCATTCTCCTCATTGACTCACTGGCCACCCCTCCCGTCAATAAAGCCCTCTGGGCTCCTGGGGCTTCTGCAAAGGGAGAGGCTGAGGATATTCTCAGCAAAGACCAGCCTGCAAGGATCCCAGTGAGTGCAGAGTGGCAGCCCACTGACTTCCGGGACCGTGCCGGGTGGGCAGAGGCTGTGCAGGCAGCGAACAGCTGGAGAAACCCAGAGGGTGAGAAACCAGAGAAAGGAAATCAGGACAAAGAGATAGGATGTTTCCCCCCAACAGACTGGCAAAGTGTTCACACCTCCTCGTGGTGGGCGTAGAAACTGGAGGGCAAGTTAGAAGTCTCATGAAAACAAAAAGTCACCTACCCTATCACCCAGCACTGTCACCTCTAAGATTTACTCAAGCCTAGAGCAACGCACGCAGCTGTGTAGAGACGGGCATGAGGATGTTCACTGAGGCACTCTCTGTAAGAGCAAAGAACACCAGAGACAAACGCTTACAGAGAGACCGGTCAGTAGATGGGATACAGTCATAAGCCAGACACTACAAATGGTTGGGAGGAATGAGCTAAGTCTGTGTGTGTGGACATCTGTGGTTACTTAAGATTCATATAAAAACGCTTTTTAAATATCTTGAAAAATATGCACCAAACTCTGAAGAGTGGCTACTCCAGGGGGGATAGGAAGGGACTTGCATTGGAGACTGCCCACCTGGGAGGAGGCTGTAAGAGACCAAGCTCTTAACCACTGCGCTCAACCTACAGCCTCAACCCTGACAGAGGACAGCCAGGGTCAACACCGGGCTGCAGCCCTTCAGTCTCCACTGAGAAATCCCTCAAAGGGCGTGTCTAAACCTGGGGTAGGCTAGACGCTTCTCTGTGAAATGGAAAGGGACCCTTTCAGCCCAGTCGGTGTAGCTCAGTGATTGGGCGTCAACCTATGAACCTGGAGGTCATGGTTCAATTCCCGGAAAGGGCACATGACCAACCGGGTTGCAGGCTCGATTCCCCGTGAGGCTGTGCAGGAGGCGGTGGATGGGTGATTCTCTCTCATCATTGACGTTTCTCTCTCTCTCCTTCTCCCTTCCTCTCTGAAATCAATAAAAATATATTTTTTAAAGATTAAAAAAAAAGAAAAAGGACCCTTTCATAACAGTCTCTGTGGTGAGCTTTTCTGCTGCTTCGTGCCATACGTTTGCTGTCTCCCTTCTCGTTAAAGCCCTCGTCCCCACGTCAGGGATGACATGCAGCCAGAGCTGCTTGCCAGAGGTGCCAGAGGTGAGCAGGGCATGGCCCTGGGAGGCAGACCCAAGGGGTCATGGAGGGAGGGGTCCCCAGCAGTGTTCTCTGCTAAATGGGGTCACTATGGGGACCCTGGCCTTTCATGGAGAAGCCCCAGGAAGAAGGTGGAGTAAACAACAGAGATTTAAAAAAAAAACAACAAAAAAAAAAAAACAGTATCTGGGTGGTTGAGTTGGTTGGAGCGTCGTCCTGTGCACCAAACGGTTGTGGATTCTATTCCCGGTCAGGGCACATACCTGTGTTTTGGGTTTGTTCCCTGGTTGGATATTTCTCTCTCTGTCTCTTTCTCTCTCCCTTCCTCTCTTCCTTTCCCTCTAAAATCAATAAAAACATATCCTCTGATGAGGATTTTTTTAAAAAAGGTAAGAAACAGTATATTCCTGACCCTAACTCACCAGGCCCTCGTCAGAGGCGCTCTGTCAGAGCTACATCAGGAAAGCAGGTAATTAATCTTTGCGGCAAGAACCCGCTGCACCAGGAGCAACGGGAAGGGGAAGGGGTGGAGACAGAGAAAGTCACCGCTGGAGGGGAGATGAGCAAAGCAGCAGTGAAAACGGCACAGCAGAGGGAGCCAGACAGTCAGGAAATCGTCACCTTCTCTTCCAGCCCTGAGCAGGGCTCCCACATGCGTTGACCTCACCTCCCCAGACAGCAGGAGCCCCCATCCCTAAGTTACAAACCCAAAATCAAGGCACCTACTCTTCCACTTGCCCACCTGGCCTCCCAGAGCGGGCAATCCTGGGCTAACAGTGCCATCTGCTGGTACAGAGCCAGAACTGTCCCTGTTCCCATCTTGCTCACCACCTGGGACATGCCCGCCATCTCTCATCCCATCCCCACCCCTGCCAAGCCGTTTCTGCCCCTAGGCTTTTGTATCCTCATGGCTGGCTCCTTCTCTTCCTTCGAGATCTCCATTCAAACGTCACCTCTATGCACAAGCTATTGCTGATCACCCACCTAAACTCGCCCCCTGCTCCCCTCCCCTTATCGCCTCCCTATTCTGTTTCCTCCATGGGGCTGGGCCTTATCTGAGGTCACCTGGGTTCTTTATTCTGCTCCTATCTACCTCCCCCATTACAAAGTACTACGAGGCCTCCCCGAGTCTGAAGGGTTCACCGGGTATGACTTGCACTCAGAACAGGTGCTGGCCATGAACACTGGGGAATAAATCACTCCATATTCATTCAGCTGAGCACTTCGGGCTCAAAAACCCAACTTCAAAATCCACAGGGACGACCCACAAGCTCTTCAAACTCACTGTATTCGAGGCCAAAATCATGACCTTCCCCTGAAAACTCCCCAGTGATCCACGGGACAGCTGTGCAAATCCTCCAGGCGTGAAACCCCAGTTGCTACAGGACTCCTTTCCCATCTGAGGATTCCACCTTCAGCACCAGCCCTTCTGCTCCCCTCCAGCCCCAGGGCCCCACCTCCCTCTACCTCAGCAGTAACCATTTCTTCACCTCCCTACTCCATCCCCAGAACTCAAAGTCCCTTGGTGACCAGGGGCTCCCATCCCACTCTCTTAAGGCAGCCATCGCCTCCTCAGCACCTCAGACTCTCCCTGAGCAGACCCCACTCTTGCCTCAGTACCTGGGTACCTTTCTCAAGTCACTCCATACATTTTCCTACCCTGAGGCTTTGCCCTTGCCATTCCCTCAGTCTGAAATGCCCCTTGCAGCCCACCCCTCCTAGGGGATTTATTTTAAACCTTCAAATGCCTCCTTCAGGAAGCCTTCCCTGATTCCACTAGGAAGAATTCACTGCTCATCCCATATCTCTACTGGCATTAGCTTTGAGATGTCTGTCTACCCCAGAGACTGGAGTTCTCGGGGCACAGGGACGAGCCCTTGAGTCCCTTAACCACTCTCTCAGTGTCTTCAGTAACAGCCACGGTTGTGAGCACCAGGACAGTGCTAAGTGTGTTTGGTGTTTGAACTTCTTCAACCCTCAAACATCCCTGTAAGGTGAGGATTTGCACCATCTTCACTTTCCAGATGGTGAAACAGAAGCTCAGAGAGGGCTCAGGGGTTTGCCCAAGGAACCTCATTAGTGCCAAGACCCCCAGCACCTGAAACCGTGCCTGGCACAGGCAGGCACCCAGTGAATATTCATGAGATGAGCAAACACCGTCCTTTCTCCTGCATCCAACATGAACACCCTGTGTTCTTGCCTTCTCTGCTCCAATTCTGACCCAGTTATATCTGCAAAGTCTCTTCCTCTCTCCTCCTCTCCCACCCGTCCAAACTGTGAGCTCAAAATGACGCTGCTGCGGGGACAAGTGAGAGAAACACTCGTGATAAACCTGCATTTAAACCGGGGGGGGGGGGGGCATGACACGTTTTTAGGTGAAACAGACACCAGAGGCAGCCTACAGAGGCGTCAGATGTTCCTTTCAGCATGGCCACAGGCATCCCCGCCCACCTCCTCCTCCCCTTCTCCAGCACCATCTCCTGATTCCACTCTGTCAACGGAGGTGACCAATACACTGTGTCCCATTCATGCTGCTGCTTCCTCATTCTGTCCAGTCGGTAATGGCGCCAGCGTTGTTTTGCATTCGTTCTAGCTGCCTTCCATATCACACACTCAGAAACATGGCCACCTCTTCTGACCTTGACTCGTTGGATATGTATGTGAGCCGAGAGTTTTGGGCAGCTACCCCAGAGGGGCGCGTGCGGCCTGCAGCTCCCCGGGAATCGCAGTCAGCCCACATTTTTCTGTACGTTCATGGCTCCTCCACAACGGACACAACAGTACACACTCCACACCTGCACTTGAATAGGAGTAGATTGTGCGACACCAGGAAAAAGACAGTTTTGTAACTGAATTGTAAACGTTGAGTTTTTCTTTCTCAGACCCTTGTGAAAAATTCCTGAACCCACACCAAGTGGGAGGCGGGGCGTGCAGACGTGGCTAGGGCTTCCCTGACAAAGCCTGGGTCCCACCTCAAGGAATCTAGGCCCCAGGGCAGGAGACCAAGACACCTACGGCATAGGCGTCCTATGTTATCCTCTCTGAACACAGAATCCCACTCCATCTCGAACCAGCTGTGTGACCGGGCAGGTCACGTCCCCGCCCTGCGAGTGGATGCGACCGTGTGTGTGAGACCCTGAGTGACAGGGACGTGCGGTCACGTCTGAACTTGACTGTAGGTGTAGGAGAAGCCAGGGCCCACGAGCTATTGAACTGGGTCTCTACCAATTCTCTCTGTTCACAGGCCCAGGGAGCTGTGTGTGAGCTCCCAGCCGCCAGATACCAGCTCGTGGCCGCCTCCTCAGCGCCACCCAGTGGCACTAGCTTGGTGCAGCTCAGACTTCTGGTCTGGGGACCACCTGTGCCGCATGTGCCAAGTCACAGACCAGGTAGAATCTCTGGGTCTGTTCGGCCTTAGAAGACCACCAGGGACGTCTGGCCTTCGATCTTGACCAGAGCTGCCCAACAAAACTTTCGCTGACGACGGAGATGTCCTGTCCGTGTGCTCTCCAGCGCAGTAGCCACCCGCTATGTGACTACAGCACTTGGAAGGCAGCTAGTGCGCCGGGGGAACTGAATTCTAAAATGTAATTAATCTTAATTCATTCCTACTTATGTTGACACACGTGACCGACCGTGACAGCACTGGTCCGGAGGACTGTTTGAATCCTGAAAGCCAGCTATGCCTCAAGCCAAACAGACCAACTCTCTGGACCTCTCGGTTGTAAGAACCAGGACACGTCACATAGGCTGGTTTGACCTGGGTTCTGGCCCCTTCCACAGAGAGTCCTGACTACCTGGATCCTCTCCTAGGGGCCTGCATGCAACTCACTCAGCGAAGGCAGCGGGGAGCAATGTGCACCTGCGATGACAGACGAGAGGCTCCGGGATCCCCGAGTTGCTAGCAGGCCCCAGACATGCTTCGAGGGTGCTGCACACCCCAGACCTGGAAGCGCTGGGGTGCCGCATGGCCGAAGAGCTACCCAGGGCCGTTCTATGCCTCCTTCCTGCAGGCACGAGCATGAGTTTAGAGGCGGATAAACCTGGTTCGGTGCCTAGACGGCCGATTGCCACAGCTCTCTGAGGCTAGCTTTCCGTATCTGTGAAACAGGAGTCAGAGCACCTGTCTCACAGGGGTTGGGGAAGGATCAAGATCACGCATACAATGTCCGACTGGTGTGGCTCAGTGGTTGGGCGTCGACCCATGAACCAGGATCTCACGATCCCATTCCTGGTCAAGGCACAGGCTCAGGTTGTGGGCTGGATCATCACTGATGTTTCTCTCTCTCTCTCCCTTTCCCTTCCTCTCTGACATCAATAAAAATACATTTTTTACAGATCACGCATCGAAGAGCATTTCACACAGTGTGCTGTGCAGAAGCCGCACGTGGTGTTTGCTGCCATTATTATTCCCCAATATAGCTTTATATTAAACCGTCACCCTGAAAGCTTTTACAACATAAAAAAAAAAAAACCCTGATTAATAGGACAGTTTTCTGGGTCACCTAGTTGCAACACCTCGGCTCCCCCTTTCCTTGCAACCCAGGTCCAGCCAGCTCCCACATTTCACAGATCCTGCCCTGCAGCATCCTGTGGCATCTGCCTGCTCCCACGTCACACTGGAAGCCACCTTCACCCCTCCCTTGAGCAGCCGCTGGTCCTTGTCCACCCACTTCCACAGGGTCCCGTTGGGTCTCCCCTAGCAGCACCGTGGCCCTCCGATACAGCTCCGACGGAGTCACTCCATGCCTCTACTGAAAACCTGCAACTCTCTCCCCAATAAACGGAACACACACTCTGAAGCCTGACCTTCGAGGCCCATCCCCACAACCCACCAGCCCCCCACCACCCACTGAACCCGAACCCTCACTCTTCTGAGACTCCAGCCTTATCCAATACTTAGGCAAACCTTGCTCTGTTTCACCTCTGAGCCTTTATAAGAGTCACAGAGAGGTCAATGGAACCAAACAGAAACCCAGACATGCATCTTTGGATCGGTAAGAATTTAGTGGTAGAAATTGAAAATTAAAGTGCAGTGCTGGAGCAACTGCCTGTTTACTTGGAAAAAAATAAATTATAATTTCACCTCTCATCTTCCTCCAAACTAAATGCCAAATGGGTTAAAGAGTTAAATGTGGAAAAGGCAATGAAATTGTTTAAAAAATATAAGTAAAAGGACATATAGGAAATCATCAGTTTTCTGGGTGGAAAAGGGCTTTCCTACGCATAAAAGTAACAAGAGAAGTCACAAATGAAAAGACAGGCAGCTTTACTCTCCTAAAATTTAAAACCTTTGCATTAAAAAACAACAGAATCAAATTTATTGGCAAAGGGTAAAGAGAAAGATTATTTGGAAATAAAAAGATAAATGGCAAAGGGTTCATAGCTTTAATTAAAAGAGAGCACTAATGAATCAACAAGAAAAATGTGAACATCCCAATAGGAAAATAGGCAATAGTCATTAAGAAATACTTTCTCAAAATATAAATATTTCCTCAAAAATTTTGTAAAATATGTGAAAACATTTTATCTTTAGTGGTAGTTAAAAGAAATAATCAAAGATCCATACAAAGCTCTATAGGATGCTTTTGCAGCATTATTTATTAATAGTCTGGAATTATAAACAACCATAATATCTAAAAATAAAGCAATGGGTAAATAAATTATGGAATATACAATTTTTAAATCATGTTTTTAAAGAATATTTAATGGTGATGAAAATGTCATTATGTAGTAAGTTTTTAAAGGAAACTAAAAAACACAAAAAAGACTTGTAAAGAAACACATCAAAATGATGACATTTACCCTGACCGGTTTGGCTCAGTGGATAGAGAGTCGCCTGCGGACTGAAGGGTCCCGGGTTCAATTCAGGTCAAGGGCATGTACCTTGGTTGCAGGCACATCCCCAGTAGGAGGTGTGCGAGGGGCAGCTGATCGATGCTTCTCTCTCATCCATGTTTCTGACTCTCTATCCCTCTCCCTTCCACTCTGTAAAAAATCAATAAAGTATTTTTTTTTTAATGATGACGTTTTGGGGTGGTGAGCCACGGGTTTTTATTTTTTCATCTCAGTATTTGTACGTATTTTCAAAATCTTCCACGGAGAGCATGCCCTATTTTTATAATCAGGAAAATAAAAGCGACTTTTAAAAGGGAGACAAAAGACCTCACCAATATGGGGAAATGCAGGCCATACAGGCAGGAAAAAGGAGAACAGGCACATCCCCCGGGGCCTGTGGACAGAGGCTCCGGGCGGCTCTCATCCACCTGTTCAGAGTTCAGGCTAAAGAATAAAACGACGTGTGCTCAGTCACATCAACGTGAAAGCTGCCACACACCCGGGCAGGAGTGAAAATGGTCAGCCGTCTCTGAAGGGCAATTTGGCTGCATCTGGCCTAGCTGGGACCCATCAGCCCCAGCTCCCGAGCCCTCCCCACGTGACCTCTCGGGCAAACGTGCAGAGGGTCACACGAGGGGCCTGCGCTACAGCACTGTTTGCAATGTAAGAAAATGGGAACAACAGGAGATGCGACAAGGGGGGAAATGTGATATGTTTGTACAAATAAATGCTACATGGCAATTAAAGAGAAGGAACTCGACACCCTGGACAGATTCCAAAATCCATATGGAGGAGCACAAAGGCAGGACTGTCAGCGTACTGATGCTCACATCGAGTGCACTCTCCTTCCCCACGCTGTTCTAACACTTGGCATAGATAAGCTTACATAGTCCCCAAGTCACCCCACCAGGATGTTTCAGGTATTACTATTATCCCCATTTTACAGATGAGTAAACTGAGGTGCAGGGAAATTAAGTAACCTGCCTGAGGTCTCACAGCTGGTAAGTGGCAGAGCTAAGACCTGAACCCGAGCAGTCTGATGCCAGAACACCCTCGTGACACTCACACAGATTCAAAAGGACATCACGCATGTGGATTTTTAATACACACAGAGAGCTCGATAATGTTTCTAGACGCCTATCTGTAGATGCACAAGTACTGAAAACATAGACTGAGAAAACACACCAATTCCTGTGCACCTCTATGGATGGGGAGACAGGGTAATAAGGCCATAAAAGCGTGATTGCAGGAACTTAGAATTACCGTGTGATCCAGTAACTCGGCTTCTGTGAATACACATACCCAATGGAACTGAAAGCAGGGTCTCAAAAAGATATTTGTGCACACACGTTCATAGCATTATTACTCACAACAGCCAAAAGGTGGGAGCAAATCGTGTCCATCCCCAGTCGAACGGATAAACGAATGTGATATGCCCATACAATGGAATTGTATTCAACCTTAAAAAGGAAGGCTATTCTGCCCAGCCTGTGTGCCTCAGTGGTTGAGCGCTGACCTATGAATCAGGAGGTCACGGTTTGATTCCAGGTCAGGGCACATATCTGAGTTGGAGGCTCAGTCCCCAGTAGGGGGCGTGCAGGAGGCAGCCGATCAATGATTCCCATTGATGTTTCTCTCTCTCTCCCTCCCTCTAAGCTTCCTCTCTGAAATCAATACAAATATAGTTTAAAAACAGGAAGGGCGCTCTGACACATGCTACAACATGGATGAACCTTGGCGTTATGCTAAGTGAAATGCGCCAGTCACAAAGGGGCAGACACTGCATGACTGCACTTATCTGAGGTTCCTGGAAGAACCAAATTCACACACAGGACGGAGAGTGGTGGTTGCTGAGGTGGGAGGAACTGGAGTTAGTGTTTGATGGGTACAAACTCAGGAATAATGAAAAAGTCCTAGAAATGAAGAGTGGTGACAGGTGTGCAATGTTATAAATAGACTTAATGACACTAAACGGTACACTTAAAAATGGTTAAAATAGTACAGTTTACGTTGTGTATATTGTACCACAATTTTTTCAAGGTTTGATGAAAACGCAACAGAATGTTAAACAACTGTCGGTTCTGAGTCATCAGTCCTCAGAGGTTTGCCATGTTGTTATTGTAAAAATCAAACAACACAAGGGCCTGTCTGCCCAGGATGTGGAAACAGGCCATGGCAGGCGGGACCACCACCACCGCCCTCATCCCCCACCCTTTCCACCCCCCACCCCTGCAGCAGCTCAGGCCTTTCCAGTATCTTCCCTCTGCCTCCTATTTTTACTGCATTGTGGTTGCTATGGAAACAGGGGCACCTTGGGCTCCCAGAGCTCAGCCCAGGTGCTGCTAACTCTAGGAATAATATCAGCGTGTGAATAAAATAAGAGCCCATATCCACCAGGCTTCACTCTCTCTCACACACACACACACACACACGCACGCACGTCTGCCCTTTCGATACTTTTATGGAGTAACGGTGTGTTCACGTGTGCGCCTACAGTCATGCCACCACCTGCACAGGCCTGTGCTCGGCAGCAGGCTGGGTCTCGGTGCCCGCCGTGCCAGTTTGCAGGGGTGGGTGTGCTTGCAGGCATGTGGATGTGTCGCGTGGTTACCTGTGTCCACACCGCCCAGCACTATGACTACTAATAGGAGAAATGTGAAGGGAGGGAAGTTACTGAGCATTATGTGCCAGGCACTGTGCTCCATGCCTCCCCTGGATTACCTCCTGTAAACTTCACAACGACAGGAGATACTATTATTATCCCCGGATAGAAAAACGGAGGCACAGAGAGGATGTGTAACTTGCTTGAGGTCACCCAGACCACATGAACCCAACCACTGAACCTGTACTGTGGGGAGAGAGCACTTTAAAATGCCACTGGTTCCCAAACAGCTGCAAACCCAGCTGCCTCAGAGGTACCCGCTCTGGCCCTGTTAACACACAGATTTCCTGGCCCCACCCGGACCTGAGGAAGCTGTGTCCTCAGCGTAGGTCTGCACTGCAGCGGGGAGGGGTGGGGGGTGTCAATCACTAGGCCCGCCTGGGCTGGGCTGACAGGGTCTGGACGGGGCATGGCAGGGAGGGGACAGGGCTGTCCTATGTCCCTATGAGTCCTGTTCTTGGGCCCCTAAGTGGGTCTGGGAGAGTCTAGAGCCCAAAGTTCCTCGACTCCTATGGCATCTGCTAGTGGCAAGACAACCAAGAAGGTAGCGACGACTGCCGTGGGTCACACGCGCCTCCCAGGGGCAGGGCTCTGAAAGCCAGTTGTGTGGCTTTGTGGCCTGCCAGGCGCGGATTTCCTTCCGCCTACTCCACCCTCTCAGGATGAGCTGGGCGTGGGGTGAAAGGTGACGCTGCGGTAACCTGCCGGTTCACAGCGCAGCCCTAGCAGGGAGGGGCCCGCACCTCACCTGCACAACAAAACAGGGGTGCAGCCTGGACAGGGCACCCTAGAGGCTCCCGCTGCCTCTGACCTCAAGGGGAGAAGGACACCGCAAGAGAAGAAGAGCTAGCATGGGCCCCGAGGTTCTAGCTGCTCCGGGAGCATGAGGAAAGAAGCACCTGGTTCTCGCGGGGGAGGAGGTGCTCGTAGAGGAGGCAGCCTCGAGGCTGGTCCTGAAGGATGGGCACAGTGATGCCGATGGAGGAGGAGGACGTAAAGACACTTCACACCAGCAACAGCACAAGCAAAGAAGTCCAGGCTGAAAGGGGCCAGAAAATAAAGTACCAGAAAGCAAGTCACATCATCGAGCTGAAGCCGAAGGTCAAGGGGAGACACCGTTATAAGAAACAGAGACAAGAAAGAGAAAAACTAGAGTTGTGCTGAGGCACAGAGAGGTCAAGGAACTTGCCCAAGGTCGCCCAGCTGGTGGAGTCAGGATTTCCACATGGGCTGCCTGGCCACTAAGATGGATTCACGGTGGGTGGGTGGCCTTTTCTTCTGTGCACATGATAGAATGCTGACAAGGTGAACTCGGCCTCTTCTCAGCCATTCTCGGTGGCGTGTGGCAGCTTTTACATTTGCCCCAGAAATGGCCATGTCTGGAGACACTTTTTATTATCACTGCAAGGCGGGAGGCTGCCGGCATCTCCTACACAGACGGGACCTTTAAACGGTACTGACGCTGGTCCTACCCCGGACATTCTGTCTTCCAGTTCTGGAATGAGTGCACCCTGGGCACCAGGCCTTGTACAAAGCCTCCTGGGTGACAGCAAGGGGCAGGAAGGTGTGGAAGCTGCTGCTTGGGCAGGGGGAGAGGGAGAGGCTCAAACTATCTGGTGTGGACCAAAGACAGGGGGTGATGCCAATGCTGGAAAGAGAAGTCACTGGGGAGACCCCACCACCACCAAAGACTGCACAGCCCCGGCCGACAGGGGGTGGCGCTGTCCGCACACCAGGGTCTGAGGGACAAGCCCGCAGGGAATCAGCCCGAACAAGGTCTGCGGTGGATGGTGGACGCAGCAGGGAGCAGGGAGGGCAGCGCCAGAGCCGGCCTGGGGATGATGAATTAGTCAGAGCGGGCCAGCCCCGAGGAGGTGGCTAATGAGTCTGCCTTCATCACCTTCTGGGCAGGAGATAATCGGCCTAAACCAGAAGGAGGGCGGGAGGGGACCGAACCCCACCGCAACCCACTGACAGAGAAAGAACTGGGTTTGGAAGAGTGAAAGGGTTCACTGAGAGGCAGTCCAATCTCAGGACAGAGCAGGAAGTGACCAGTTAGCAGCTGAGGGACGAGAGCGCCCTTCACGGGGAGGGGGAGCTGGGAGAGGGATGCCGGGGGCATGGGAGCAAGGTGGCACACGCCGGCGACCCCAGGGGCGGACCCGGGTCTGCAGGATAAGCCACATGGGGCTTTGTTGTTGTTTTTTCATTCCTGAGTTAGTTGTCAAGATTTAGCTAAAACGCCAAATGTTTGGCTTCTCCGGTACAGAGGAAGGCCTGGTGGGACAGGTGGCACTCAGCAGAGCACCGAGGCTGCTCGCCAGAGCCCGGGGCCTCACCACGGTGGTGCTCGGGCCTGACAGATCCTTGCAGACAACAGGTCTGTCTTCAGAAGAAGAGATGAGGTCCTCTGCCAGGAAGCGGCGGAGATGGAGGCCTAGGAGGAGCAGGAAGGGGCCAGGCGCCGCTCCGAGAGAAGCGCTGCCGGCCTCTCGTGTCCTGATGGTGCACCCACCGCCCCGTGCTGCGCCCTCGCAGGGAGCAGTCCCCGCCTGGGGTCTCCGGCACTGCTCTGCGAACAGGGAGGTGGAGGCCCATGACCTCTAGCTGTCCAGCCTCATGTCCACTGGGCTTGCCCACCCTGTCCCAGCACAGCCCCTCCCAAGGCCCCAGAGGCAGAGGGAGCAATGGGGCCCCAGGAACAATAGAGCCTCCTGCCCACGGTCCCACACCCATCGCAGAAGAGGCCAATGCCCAGCACCTCACCCCTCCCCACTCCCAGCAGAGCAGCAGCAGGAGGAAGGAATAAAGGCAAGCACCTCACACACACCCTCCCAGACACCTCCGAGTGCTGCCGGGGCTCCTGTCCATCAGGAGCTTCTCCAAACGACTCACCCAGGGGTCCACAGCGTGTGACCAGGAAGCCCAAGGGATGCACATGTGGGAGTCAGAGCCACTCCCCAAAGCCCAGCGGAAGCCGTTCTTCTCAGCCCTGGCCAGATCCAGCGCCCAGTGAGCTGGGCTGAGCCCCCGGCCTCTTCTCCACGGGCCCCTGAGTCTTCCCATCCAGACGAGGCCAGCAGGCCTCTGGGCCGAGTGAGACCTGTGGAGGAGCTGGTGCATGGCCAGAGAACTGGGGTCCACAAGGGCTCCTTCGGGAAGCTGGGGGAGCTGAGGGACCACTGGCCCCGGGCTGCAGGCCACAGGCTGCCCCTCTGCGTGCTGCTCTCCTGCAGCCCTGCCTTTGTCTCCCACAGTAACACAGTCAGCCCTGTCCCACGGGATCAACAAGTACCACTCAGCTCTGCAGCACAGGGATGCGCTCACACAGGGCCCCAGGATGAACGGAGCCTCCTGCCCACAGTCCCACGCCCATCTCGGAAGAGCCCAATGCCCAGCACCTACTGGGCAGAGCTCCCTGCCTGCCCATCAGCAGATCCCCACCAGACCGGGTAAAGACCCAGGGAGCTTTGTCCATCGAGAAATCAGAACAAGGACTCACCAGGGCTTCCTGGGCATGTCAGGGACTGGCTGGGATGCGGGCCAGGAGCACACAAGTCCCTGGAGGTGGCAGCCCTTGCTGCCTGGCAGTGGCCCCTCCAGGGCTTCCCCAGTGCCTGGCAATGAAATCAGGCCACAGCCCAACTGCCAGCTAAGCACCCGCCCGCCTTGCTTCTCCCTGTAGCCACTCACGCCCCGAGGACGCCAGATCCCAAAACAGGCATGTTCGTGGTTACCATAGGAACTCACTAAAGCCAAAAAAGGCACCACACAATCACCCACATGGGCCCTCAAAGCTCATGTCCACCTGCACAGGCAAGCATACCACATACCTACACACACCTACACACGCCTTCACACGCCAACACTGTTTGAGGCTCAAGGCCCATCCTAAAGAAACCAATGGACCAGGGCCTCATACTTGGGACAGAAGCTGACTTCCCCCTTGGCCCTGCCTGGAATGTGTCTGGACGTGGGTTCCCTGAGGGCCCAGTCTGGCCAGCTGTCAGTTTCAAGGGCAGCCACTGACCGGAAGCTCAGCTGCCAAAGGCACTCCAAGAGCCAAGCTGGGCGGGGCCGGAGTCCAGGACCCCCACCAGCAGCTCTGCCTGCCTGTGTCCCCTCCTCTGTCCCCTTCTGGGGGGAGCGGGGAAGGCGCGTGCGAAGAGGTAGCTATAAGGGTCAGGATCTAAGCCAGCCACACAGGAGGTGACAGTAGCAAAAAAAGGAACAGAGACTGCATATTCCGTCTCCGTAGATGGGACCAAGGGCTCCACCCGAGGGATCCCTTGGAAACCCGACAGTCTTCACCTTGACCTCCCATGCCCTCACCTCCCACACCCACACCAGCTCCAGGCTGGGGAGTCCATCACCTTGACAGCTTCCCAATCGGCCCTCTCTCCCAACCCCACAGCCCCGGCCCTGGCCTCCAACCTCTCCAGTGAGTTTGCAGAGGGCAGTTGGGGGCTCTCAGATTCAAACGTGGCCACATTATTCTCTAGCGTAAACCCTTCGCTGGCCCCGGGACACCCCGAGAATCCAACCCAGGCCTCCATCAGCCCTCCTGCACTCCCAGGCATAGCCCCTCCTGTCCGGCACTCTAACCCGCTTTCTGTCTGATGATAACCGCTCCCAGACCCCTCCCGCCCCCCTGCCTGGCGCACTGCTGCTGGGGAGTGGCTGTGTTCTCGGCCTGACCTCACTCACCCTTGGAGACAGCCGGGCAGCGCCAGGACTCCAGGAAGCCTCCTCCGTCCTCTCTGAGAACATCTCTGTTCACACCTGTCACGTTCCATTGGGAACGTCTGTCTGCCTATCTGTCTCCCTGCGGGGACGTAGGATTCATAGCAGAGACTGTCTTCTCCATCTTTGCTTCCCCACAATCTGGGAACTGCCACTGGGCTTGGAATGTAGGTGCCAGGTAAATGTGAGCTGAACTGATTCGGCCTTTCACCCCTCCACACGCCCTCCCCCTGCCCCCCCCAAAAAAAAATCAAGCTCTCCTTAACAACCCCAGCAAACGCTCAGCACATGTCCTAGGTGTGTAAGAGAGGCGTTGACTAAGATGAAGCATTCCCAGAAGCTTCTAGAACATTGTTGTGGTGCCTCAAGGATCCTTGTAATCCACAGTAAACAAAGAGCTGGTGAAGATGGACTGGAATCATGGCCCTCAACCCGCACATGAAAAAAGCGATAAAGCCCTGACCAGTTTAGCTTAGCAGATAGTGCGTCGGCCTGTGGGCTCCGGGGTCCCAGGTTCAATTCCAGTCAAGGGCATATACCTTGGTTGCGGGCACATCCCCAGGAGGGGGCGTGAAGGAGGCAGCTGATCGATGCTTCTCTCTCGTCGATGTTTCATACTCTCTATTCCTCTCCCTTCCTCTCTGTAAAAAAATCAATGGAATGCATTTTGAAAGAATAAAAAAGCATTAAACTGAGACTGAGGGTAGATGGTGGAGGGATGGGCTTTCTGGAAAGAAGGCTGGAGAGAGGGATGCACAGACTCGATGGATGACACTGGTCCTACTCTCGCCCGCCCCCCCCCCCACCTCCGCAACATGAGCAGGTGACCTTGCCAACAACACCGAGAGAACCAGGAGAAGCAGACGTCCACAGAGGTAATCATCTACGCATCATTCTCCCAGAACGGGAGCGGAAGCCCTGAGTGTAAAAACGCTATGACGTGGCAAGAAATCTGAGCTTTCTAGAAGCAACAACAGCCTCTCTTCCCCAATCCTGCGTGGACAATGGCTCCAGCAGCTGCCACCAGGGACCCCAGGGGGTCTGCTCCTGCCCTATGTAGTCACCTCACTTCTAACTGGATTCTGAATTCTGAGCTGGTGGAATCTGAAAGCTACAGTACGTGTTGAGTGTGTGGTGTTGTCTTCTGGCTAAACCACAGGACAGATGAAAGACTGCCCAGCCAGGCTGTAGGGAAGACGGCTCCCCACCATCCCCAGCCCTCTCCACCCTTCTCTTGAGGAAGAAGTAATAGGACAGGCCCCTCTAGGCTGCATCACAAGCTTTCTCTCTGTTCAGAAATGTCCTTTCTACAAGGAAGAGGTTCTAGATCTCTCCATCACGGGGGTTGTGCATGACACTGTGTCCCCGGCAATGGAGACAGGTGGCACTGAGCCAACCCCGTGCTCACCCAGTTCCACGGCAGCCAGTCCTGGGCGACGGTCCTCTCAGCTATGTTGTAGCATGTAGCAGTACTTCATTCCTTCTACGGCCAAATAATACGCCATGGCACAGATAAGCCACTTTTTTTGTTTAGCCATTCGTCTGCTGAGGGACATTTGGTTACTTTCACTTGGGGCTGCTATTAATAACGCTTCTATGAACATTCGTGTACACGTTTCTGCATGAACATACAGTTCCGTCTCTCTTGGGTCTATATTTAAAAATGGAGTTGCCGGTCTGATGATAATCCTACGTGTAACCTTTTGCGAAACCACCTTATTGTTTTCCAAAGCAGCTGCAGCGTTTTATATTGCCACCAGCAACGTGTAAGGGTGGCAACTTCTCCACCTCCTCACCAACACCTGGTATTATGTCTCTTTTATTACAGTCATTTGAGTGGGTGTGAAGCAGCAATCTCACTGTGGCTCTGACTTGCCTGTCCCTGATGGCTGATGGTGTTGAATGTCTTTTCATGGGCTCACTGTCCATTTGCAGATCTCCTTTGGGGAAAGCTCTCTTCCGATCCCTTGCCCGTTTTTTAATTGGGCTGTCTCTGTAATATTGAGCTGTAAGAGTTCTTTATGTATTTTAGGCACAAGCTCCTATATATGTGATTTGCAAATATTTTCACGCATTCTGTGCGTTGTCTTTTCACTTTCTTAATGGGGTCCTTTATAACACAAAAGTTCTTCATTTTAATGATGTCTAATGTATCGATTTGTTATTATTGTTGTTGCTTGTGTTTTTGATGTCACATCTAAAAAAACCAATGACTTATTTAAGGTCACAACGATTTTTATCTATGTTTCTGCTGAGAGTTTTTAGTGTTAGCTCTTACATTCAGGCTTTTGATCCATTTTGAGTTCGTGTTTGTACATCGTGTGAGAGAAGGGCTCAGTTTCATTCTACTGCATGGGGCTATCTGTTGTCCCAACACCATTTGTGGAAAGATTATTTTTCTCCATTGAATTGTCATGATACACTCATTGAAAATCAATTGACCACAAATGTGAGAGTTTATTTCTGGACTTGGAATTCTATTCTATTGATGTCTACCCTTGTGCCAGTACCAAACTGTCTTGATTACTATAGCTTTGCAGTAAATTTAAAAATCGCATAATTTTTTCTCAAGATTATCCATGAATTTCCATATCCATTTTAGGATCAGTTTATCAACTTCTGCAAAGAAGCCAGCTAGGATTTGATGAGGATGTGTTTCCAGTTCCCATTCAGCAATTCCCAACCTCTACTCCCTCTCCTAGCCCTGGGCTCCCTGAGGCACCTGGAATCTTTTCCATAAATTCCATATTTGCCCTAGCCAGTTTTGTTCAATGGATAGAGCATTGGCCTACGGACTGAAGGGTCCAGGGTTTGATTCCAGTCAAGGGCACCTGCCTGGGTGTGGGCTAGATCCCCAGTAGGGGGCGTGCAGGAGGCAGCCAATCAATGATTCCCTCTCATCATTGATGTTTCTGTCTGTCTCTCCTTCTCCTCTCCTCTCTGAAATCAATAAAAATATTTTTTGAAAGAAGCCACCTCCTCCTGCCAGTCTTCCAGGGCTGCTCCCACTGCACCTCTGATGTCAACTCTACAAAGAGAGTAAAAGCTCTCCGAGGGCAGGAACAGTTTGCCATGCATCCCTGCCCTACCTGCCCATCCTCATCCTTCTGAACAAAACAAACCAGAGTGGGAGGCCTCATTTTTTACTACTTCATATGCCAACCCTCAAGACTGGCTGTACTTTGCCCAGAGACCTGTACCCAGGTGATACACAGGCAGTGCTGGCAACTGACTGGCAGGGCAAAGAAAGGCTGGCCTGGGAAACTTTCATCTCAGATGTGGGAGCGGTAGGCAGAAGGAGTGGCCTAGAAAGGGGGGTTTCTCATGCATGAGCTAATTCCCATGCCGCACGACAGTATTCTGAGCTAATAACCAATGCTATTTTTCCCTCCTAGAATTTCCCTCATTTTCAATTCGCTCCGTTGGGGCAGGTGACAGGTCAGTGCTCATTGCCCAGAGGTGGGATGCAGATGGACGTGACTTTTGTTAAGTCTCAGGATGCAGACGAGATTGCTTGGCCAGAAATATGGAGAGAAAAGGAACAACATTGATGAGGAAGAACAGTGGGAGGTTCGAGCAGAGAGGTGTGTCTGCTCAGGGCTTCCCAGACAGACAGGCAGACACACATGGTAAACGGAGCAGATAATTCCCAGTCCCAGAATCTGGTGTCGGAAGCCTCAGGGAGCCCCAGGGCCAGGCCGCCCAGCCTGGCACCATCTGGTACCAGATGACTCAATAACCGACTGCTCACACACACACTGGGGTGTTCTATGCTGTCCTAGGATTATATAGCACAGTTTTTAGGTAGGTGGGCATGCCAGAAAGACAGCCTATGGGACTAGGGCTTCACATAAAAACTAAGGAGGGAGAAAATACATTTCTTTTTCTTACTCCCCTAAGCTGTAGGCTAAAGGTCACGGCGCTAAACCCAATCCCATCACTCTGGTGCCACTGCTACTTTTCCAGCATCTGCTACCCAGATAGCGCAGGGAGCAAGCGCCTGACCGGCCTCCTCCCGTCCAGAAGCCCCCAGCCTGAGGAGGAGAGCCTGACAAACGCAACAGCCCCACCCCTGTTTCCCACGGCTTCCAGGGAAATGAGGGCCCTCATCTCTGACCTCTACATAACAGGAAGTGGCTACTTACTTGACCTTCAGGCTTGCCAGCATGGTCTTGTCGATCCTGCCAAGAGAAAAGCAAGGGCTTCGGTCAGTGCCAGGGCTGAAGGCTCCCCCGTAGCACCTGCAGGGGAGAGGTCCCTGGGTCGGTCCAGACCACCAGATGGGTGGCGCTCCAGGGACAGCTGCTCCAGGGGGAGTTCTCCTCCAGGCCCGGAAGGGAGGGCAGTGAGCTCTGGGAGGGCTGGAGCCACACAGAACCCTATGAGGGGGGTACAGTTATTCTCTCCATTTTAGAGGTCAGGAAACTGAGGCTCCGATGGGTGAAGTCAATGTTCCAGCCAGACCCAGGGACAGTAAACACTTTGGGCAGCCGCACCCTTCATTGCCCCCATTCCACAAGAAGACTCTGAAACCAAGATTCACCAGTCACTGGCAACTGGACATTCAGCACATCAGTTCTTCCTAGGGTTCTGCTTTGGAAAGATGCCAGCACCGCCTCCCGATACCTCCAGCACCAAGGACCCGCCTGCTCTGGGAGCTGTCAGTCCAGCCAAGGAGACAGGCTCCCCTCCTGGGACAGACCCGACTGCAGGCTCCAGATGCACGGGCAGGTGGAACCAGTCACACCCAGGAGCTCAGCACAGGGAAGATCACGTTTGAGGCAGACTGTCCTGGCAGCCAGCGCCTCTGCCCAGCCTGCGCCTCTCTGGAAGACAAGGCAGCGCTGCTCAGCTTCTATTTTTACCCTCCACATATGTCAGCCCTTATGGCTGGGAAAAGAGGCCCCTTTCTCTCCCCAGGGACAGGAAGGTAGGCAAGATTGCCCCTGCTGGTGTCTCCTCTTGTTTAGGGGTCACAACCACTACCGTCACCATTAGTGTCACCACCACCACCACCAGTGTCACCATCACCATCAGTGTAACCACCATCACCATCAATATCACCACACCATCCGTGTCACCACCACCACCAGTGTCACCATCACCATCAGTGTAACCACCATCACCATCAATGTCACCATCAGTATCACCATCACCATCAACACTGGTGCCATCATCACCATCAGTGTCACCACACCATCAGTGTCACCACTGCCTCAGTAACACCATCAGTGCCACCAAGATCACCACACCTCCAAGATGCTTGAAACGCTGGAAAGTTCTTTCAGCCACCCCAGTCCATCCTGCTCAGATCTGCCACAAGCTTCTTCCCATATACTTGACTGCTGAGGCCACGGGGGCAGGGGAGTTGTCTCAGGGCCATGTAGTGAAAGTTCAGAGGGGAAAGGCATGGAGTGCTCCTAAAAGCTTTCAAGGGAGGTCCCAGCAATCACAAATCAGCACCAAGTTGGGGGAGAAGTCCTTTCACTCTGAGTGAACTCCCAGCACCCTTTTTTCATTTTTTTGCAAACAATCAAATCCTATATAATAAAAGGGTAATATGCAAATTGACCCTAATGGCAGAACAACTGGTCACTATGATGCCCACTGACCACCAGGGGGCAGACGCTCAATGCAGGAGCTGCCCCCTGGTGGTCAGTGTGTTTCCACAGGGGGAGCACAGCTCAGCCAGAAGCTGGCTCATGGCTGGTCAGTGCAGCAGCAATGGCAGGAGCCTCTCCCGCCTCTGCAGCAGTGTTAAGGATGTCCAACTAACCACTTAGGCGGGGAGCAGGCTTAAGCCATTAGTCTGACATCCCCTCAAGGGCTCCCAGGCTGCCAAAGGGATGTCTGACTGCCAGCTTAGGCCTGATCTGGGGGAAGCAGGCCTAAGCTGGCAGGTGGACATCCCCCAGGGTCCCCAACTGCAAGAGGGCACAGGCCAGGCTAAGGGGACCTGCCCCTCTCGAGTGCAAGAATTTTCGTGCACTGGGCCTCTAGTATATAATAACAAAAGAAAAACGAAGGCTAATGATTGGAGCAGACTATAATATTGGTTTCTAGGTTTGAAACCAATCTGATGGCAAGAATGTGGCTTAGCTTCTAAATGTCTGTCTATAATCCTCTTCTGATGGAGTGACGATCATAGTCTAATAGACCCTCCTGGTCTCAGTGAGAATGTCTCTGGTGATCTTTTGCAGCTGGAACAGAGTGTCCAGAGTGGAGCTGTTGTAGTGATTTCTCTGACGTCTACATCAAACTGTCCCACCTAAGCTGGCATGGCCTTGGGAAACAGGCAGTGTTAGTTCAGTGTTTCCAATGGATGGGAGATGAAAATGTTAGTTTGGAGAGCTCCAGCCAAGTACTTAAGAAAACTGGAAAAATTCAGGATCCAGTCCAGTTTACAGGTAGAAAAAAATTTTTTAACTGCAAAGACAATAAACAGCACTAGAAACGAATATCCACAAAAGTATATCACAGTTTCTACTGAACCCATTTTCTCACTAAGATGACGCTTGTTTTTATCAAAAATAGCCAAATTCAGACTAATTTATTTGCAAAATAAGTCTAGTTTCAATAAACTTAGCCTGATTATTTGTCTAAGTCCAGCAAAAATAGTGCCAACCATATAGGCTCTTTTAAATCTGCTTTGCAGGAATTTTTCAGGAATCTTCAGAATGGATGTTAAAAGTCCTCTTGAGACTAAGAAGCTAAGCCACGTCCTAGCCATCAGACTTCGCCTGCAGTACCTAAAGATTTGGGGTTAAATCCTCTCTCCCATATATCCTGAGCTTCTTACTTTGCAACCTTCGTTTCTTATCTGGAAAAACCACTGTGAACCAAGGTAAGCAAGGTATCAAAAGTAAGCTGAAACAAAATTAGAGCTTAGTTTTCTCTCTCTGCTAAAAGGACTGTTCTGCTACTGATACTATGAAAAAGTTTTCTGCCTACAGAGCAAAGATTCGGTATTTTACCAAAATAATTTGTGTTTTATGTTATCTTACCGGGTCCTTGATAATTTTTTTTAAAAAAACTGAATCTCCTCAATAGTAAGAACTAAGTTTTGCTAACAATTACGTCATCTTCTGTATTTTCCTTGAAATCTTTCATTGCCGCTTTGGTTAAATGGATGATTAAGGATGGCTTCATAATGACTTTTGATTCTATTTAGTCAAATCTCCAAACCTCTTCATATATTTTGACAAACTTCCTAAATTATAAATTTAAATTATAAATAAGAGTCTTGACCTGGGAATAACTTCGGGGTGTTCCAGAAGGGCCCCTGGGACACCTCAAAAGCTTTGTTTTCCCAGCACCTTTTGATGACAGTTCCCAACAGCAAAACAAGCCACACCCCACAACTCCTGGCCCCAGTCCCTCCAGCTTCTTCTCTACGTGCCTCCTGGGCCCCATATGGAGCTTTCACAACTGGTTCCCCAAAGTCTCATTGGCCCCCAACCCACTCTGGGATGCTGACCCTTCTCTCCCATTCAACCCACCACTGAGATGCTGACCCTTCTCTCCCATTCAACCCACCATTGGAAGATAGGTTGGACCCAGGAGTCAGATCCCCAAATTCTACTGTAGAGAATTGTGACCCTGTTCTTTGTAACCCCAAACAGTAAGCCCTTACAATTTCTATTTTCTCAGGGAGTCTCTTCTAATTCTTCCAGCATCCCTGTGTTGTGGGTAAGGCAGAAAGCCCCCACTTACACATGGAGAAACTGAGACCCAGAGAAGGGAAGTGTCCCATCTGAGTTCCTCAATGAGTCAGGGTGGAGTCAGCACTAAACCTGCACTGCTGGTGTGGCACCCTCTCAGCCCAACCTCCTCACCACCACCCGCCCTCTGGGTCGCAGCACCCCATTCTCCCCACATCCACACCTCCCAGCAGCCTGACCCATACAGGGTTCCCACGCTGGGGTGTGGCCCTAGGAGGGTGGGCCTATCGCCGTGGCAGAGCTGAGACAGAAGATAGGGCAGTGGCTGAGACACTGGACTTTTCCCTTCCTGGAAGCCAAAGTCCCCAGGTTCGGAACCTTCTCCCCACTCCATTCGCTTCCACCACCTGGTCTACTTTAAAAGTAGACTACTTTAAAAGGGGCTTTTAAGGTAACCGTCCCCGAGATTCCACTCACTGTCTGCAGTGGACCGGGCTCCACGAAGCTGTAAATTAGCCCCCAACCAACTGATCTCCCCTCCCAGCTGACAGCCATCCCCAGATGACACCCATCCCAAACCTCCAACCCTCCCGGGAAGCCCTGCCATTCTCTCAAGCTCAACAGGACAAAACGCCCGACTTAGTCACTCCGTAAGCATCTCTTGAGCCCTTACACTGTGCCAAGCACAGTCCCTCTCGCTGTCACTGCTGGGGCCCAGCCCTGCATGTATCCCAGCCCAGCCTTGCACACTGTCCCGGCCAGGAAGTAGACTAGGGATTTGAACACAAACGCCAGCCTCAGGATAGGAGTCTTTGGTGTCAGTGTCAGGAAGGGCCCGTGAGCAGGCACCAGGCCACAAGTGCCAAACACAGAGCACCCGTAGGCCTTCCTCCAGAGGATGGGAGGCGAAGTGTTTTCAGGGAGGGGAAAAGGGAAATGGAAAGCTACATGCATATGGGACCAAGAAACCAGCCAAAGGACAAGCCCCCCAGGCCTCCTTCCCAGTCTCCCTCTCTTCTTGGGCCCCCCATAGCCCACCAGCTTCTACACCAGGACACCCCCGGCCACACTCTCTACAAGAGCGGGAACCTGATTCTGACAACGCCCCAGGCCCAGAAGCTGAAAGGAAACCGATAATGAAAACCACTAGACCCCGCTCCCCAGCTGAGGAGACGCTGCCAGTAGCTGCTGACCAGACAAGCCTTTGACCTGTATCTCACCATGTTCTGGCCCCAGCGGCGGAAAAAGCCTATTCCTTGTCCCAGACAGTAACTTAGAGACAAGAGGTGGCCCGGAGTACCAGGCAAGAGGCTTAGCACAGACCCAGCTGCTCAGGCTGGGACAGAGCTAGGATTGGCTGTCCAGGCTGAGGGACAGAGGGGAGGGACCTGGAGATCCAGGCCTGCCCCCTCCTCTCACAGCTCAGCCCCTGCAGAGAGGAGGCAGCCCCAAGGTCAGCAGGCCACAGGCTCCTTCTGTCACCAAGTCACAAAGACGACACGGACAGGAGCGTTACAGACATGGAGACAAGCACACACACAGGTACAGGAGGCCAGAGGTACAGACCGGCACCAGCTCGGAAACCAAGGGCGTGCACGTGGTCTCACGCATAGACACACCCTCCCGGCCAGGCGCACACCTCACACACAGACACACACTTCACACACAATCTCAGGCACGCACACACACATGCACAATCATCACAGAGGTGCCTACACATAAATAGGAACGCATCTCACACACACACTCAACCAGTCACCACATACACTGGCTCCAGCTCCAACCTTCCAACTTCCCTAGAAGATTATAGCCAACAGACCGTGAGGAAAAGCTTATAGATCTTCCATCTCCATCTGCTGGCATCTAAAAGTGCCCCCCAGTGACCCAGGGTTCAGGCATAACCTGAGGTCCCTGTACCCACAGGCACCCACAGTGCTCACCTCAACAGGACTGCACAGCTAGTCACCCCCATCCCTCCCACCAACCCCAACCTGTCACCCACCATCCGAAGCCCCCAAAGGACACGCTGCGCTTCCTGCCAAACATGGCTGTGGCCGCGGGGCCCCAGGTCCAAGCGATGATCCTGGGGCTGTCGGAAGGGAGGGCGGGCAGGCGGGCGAGGGTCCTCGGTGCAGCAGGGTTAGCGGGCCACCAGTGTAGGGCGGGGCGCCCAGCGTGACACCTCTCCCATGGCCTGCCCCCCAACCTGTACTTCCTGTGGGTGAGGCCACAGCGCCAGGGGGTGTGTCCTGAGTTCTGGGAGGCACCGAGACAAGCAGGGGAGGTTGAAGAGGACAGCTGCCCCACGCCCAGAGGAACCCGCAGCTCCGGAAGGGGCTCGGCTAGCAGATTACACCACAGCCAAGCTGGCAGCTCAGCCCCAAACAGTCCTGGCTTCCCAGAACCCGAAGGAGGGCTGAGGACTCCTCCACGGGGCCTGGCCGGGAGAGGAAGACCTGGCTGGGAGACTGGGGGAGCCCTGCAGACGGGGCCCCTCACACACACCGTCCGAGATGGGACCTATGCCTTCTTGCTCCAACTGGCTTAGCGCACACCAGGAAAGCCAACTTCACACATGTAATGATTCCTGCACACACGTGACATGGGATGTGCGCGCGCACATATATGTACATGATCCACCGGTGTGTGCACATGCATGTTCTCGTGCATGTCCTTAGAAACACACGTGTTCACAGGTACTGCACACCTGCATGCAAGTTCATTAACAGACACCTGGACACATGTACATGCATCTTATAGAACTCCCCATGAGACACAGGCTCACACATGGATGAAAAACACATACATGCGTCACATGTAATGCTCATATACATGTGCAGCCCAGTCGCACTCTCAGATTGCATGCATACCTGCAACATATATTCACAGGTACCCTGTGCAGGCACAGATCTGCACTCCCAGACCCCCTCACATGTCTAGACAGAAGCCAGCAGTGCCACACTTCATGCAACAGGGTGGGAGGTGACACCTGTGTGCAGTGCTCTTTCCAGCTGGAACTGAAGGCGGGCCCTCACCTCCTGGTGTACCAGCATGCCAGGTACACAGTAGGCGCTCACTGAAACAGCCCATAAGAGGGGCGTGGCACATGCACTGGACCAGACTAGGGTAGGGGGACACAGAAGGGCACCAGGCCCCTGCCCCGCCCCCAAGCAGAGGGAAAGGGAAACAAAGCTGCTGTGGCTGCCACCAATGGCCTCTCTCCCTGACCCCCTCTCCCGCAGCTTCCTGTTTGGGGCCCGCTGCTACTTAGGGAGTCAGATCCTTGCTGTGGTGCCAGAGAGCTACCCCCAGGTTGTGGACAAATGGCACAGACATTTCTATTTTCTTCACTCCTCCAAGGGGCACGGGCAGCAGCCTGGATGGGCTGTGAGAGCAGCTTCGGGGTCCTGACCCAGCCCAGGGCTGCGAGGGGCAAGTGTGGGGTCCTCTCCTTCAGGACTGCTGGCCTCTCAGCGGAGCAGGGTGGTCCTCAGCTCAGCCACACCCTCTGTCCCACCACCAGGAGGTGAAGGATCACGCGGCTCATCCTCTGGCTTGGATCAGAACACTGGCTCCCACACCCAGGGGATGCTGGACAGGTACCACGGTCACCTTGGGTCCTACCTGCCCTACATCCATTTGGCCTCTCTATGAGCAAAGCAGCTCTGCGCTCCACCCACTCAGTGGAGCACCTGGCCAGGCCCGGCCAACCAGGACATCCACCCTCCTGGCCACAGAGACTGGCTCAGGAGCGGGCAGGAGACCTAAGCAGACCCAGCAGGACTCACTGCCAGCATACAGTACTCCCCCACTCTTACTCGGGGTTGCTAAACCAGGGGCGGGAGAGCACAGACTTCGAAGCATCTTAGACTTCCGCGAGGCCGCTGAGATCTGGGAACCTTGGAGAGGCAGGAAGAGCCCGTGCCCTCCTAGCTCCCCAGAGTTAGGGGCTGGAGGGTGAGAAGGGAGGCCCACAGGTGCATTTTAATTTGTTTGCCATACATTCTGGAAGGAGGCAAGAGCCATCCTAGCGCCTCCCCCATTCTCCTCTCCTCAGCACTCAGTCCCCCAAGTTTTGGAGCCGTGTGCCCTCCAGCAGGTTATGTATCTTCTCTAGGCCTCAGTTTCCCCCTGTATAATATAGGGTGGCTGCCACGAACTCTACAAGATTACAAGTGGACATATACACTTAGCACAGGGCTCCCACACCGTTGCGAGAGCCGTTATAATTATTATCTATTATGATTCCATCGCCTCCCTCGGTCCTGCTCAGCTTCCTGTCACCCTTGCTCTGACCCCTCTTCTGAGTGAGGGGCCTGC
>PVJC01001643.1:0-90228 GCA_004026665.1 Murina feae | reverse complement strand
GCTTTTCTGGTTGGGTGTTTTTTGCTTTTTTGTATTTCGTATCTTTGACTTGATTCTTGCGATCCTCTAGTCTGCTGTTGGATCTCTGTATAGTATTTTTTATTTCAGTCGGTGTATGCTTAATTTCTGATTGGTCTTTTTCCATTTTTTTTTTTTTTTTTGGTATTCTCATTAAGATCCTTGAAGGTCTCACTTAGTTCCTTGGAGGTTCATAGAAGATTCTTGAGTAGCTTTGTCACTGTAGTTTTGAACTCTATATCCAGTTGTTTGCTTTCCTCCATTTCTGTCATTTGTGCTCTGTTTCTTTGTCTCCACATTTTGGCTGCTTCCCTGTGTTGATAGAGTGGCTTTCTGTGCTAGGTGTTCTATAGGGCCCAGTGATTCAGCCTCCCCAATCACCTGGTGTGGGCACTCTTGGTGTACGCCTTTGAGGGCTGGGTGGACAGTCTTATTGTAGTTAAGTCTTGATTGCTGTTGGTGCCTCTGAAAGGAAATGACCTCCAGGCCTTTCTCTTCGTTGTTTGGGGTTTAGAGTTTTTGGAGTTCTGTACCAGCTGCAGTCTGTTAGGTTAGGCTTGCAGGCAGATAGGTGTACAGCTTGGGTGGGGTTGTAATTGGGTGGGGCATGGTCTCAGAATCACTGGGGCAGAGAAAACCACAATGGCTGCCAGTCTGCTTTGCCTTGGAGCAGTCCCGGGGTCTGTGTCCTGTGCAGGAACAATGAACGCTGCAAGCACCTCTGGGAGAAAGCCTCCCTCATGTTCTGGCCAGATGCCAGACAGTACAGTTTCTTTCGGTATGAGTCTGGGTCCCCAAATTCTCACCAGGAACTGGAGTTCAGAGCAGTCGGGAGCTTGTATCTCCCTCCCAATTGAAAAAGACAACAGCGTTCCTAGCTGCCTGCCCCTTTCCCGCGTGTCTTGGTACCTCCACACTTCCATATCTCTATACCTCCTACCAGACTCAATGCTCTTTTCTATTGCCTTCTAGTTGTAGAATTTCCACTCATCCAGCCTTCCCATGGTTCTTGATGTTATTTGTTTTGTCTTTTAGTTGTAGTTTTCATGTGGTTGTGTGCTGCAAATTCAGGTGTTTACCTATGCCACCATCTTGGTTGTCCCCAAACTAGAAGGATCTTGATGATTCAATTGGTTGTCTTCATTTTGGCCATGAGGATCTTGACTCTTGGTCATCCCAGTAACTTCTCATGTCACAGATGTTATGAGCGTAGAGTTTGGGGCTCTGTAACGCCAGGCTCTAGACTTCCAGTCTAGTTGTATATCCACCCCCCTTCATCCTACTTTTTTTTTTGCAGCCTCTACACCAGACTAGAACTCTGTGCTGGAACCATCCATATAGCTGATGGCTAGCAGCACTTTATCCACTTTTTCTGCTGTGTTCCCTTTCTACTTCTAGCTCCTAGATCTGTTTTTAGATCATTTCCTTCTTATGAACTGATTAACTTACTATGAAAAATACAAACCTGTCTTATACAACACAGTATCTGCTTTAAAAATCATATTGATTTAAATGTATTTGTAAATGCTATATTCTGATTGTCCTCTTTAAACACCCAGCCTATGAAATTTGTCAGTGCAGCCTGAGGAGTATCTAATAAGTAAATTCAAATGTTTGGTGTTACTTGGAATCAGCCAAAACGTTAACTTAAAAAAGAAAAGAAGGGCAGGGAACTAGCCTTTATTTAGTGTCAACTATGTGCTAGATTCTCCTTGTATATTTTATCTCATTGACTCAGATGAACATGTGATTTTTTACTGTCCTCATCCTCTAAGCCTACTGAAGTTGTCACCAGTTCAGGGCCTAAAAAAATGAGTCTCAACTTGAAAATATGCTTTTCATACTGTTTTATAGGACTTGTGTTGGCAAAGTGAGGCATTTGCTCTTTTATACTTTTTAAAAATACACTCTGAATTCCAGAATGATCCTTAAATAATATGTCATTATCACACACAGTCAAAAAGGAGGCTTAGACAGACACATTTGGATTTGAAGTTGACACCATGGTCCTTGTTTTAAATCTCTTGCAGGAAAAATGTCTCCTGAGGTAAGAAGATTATTCATGACCCCATTTAGAAAAAAGATCATCTCATCTGTGCATGATCAGTGTTGAGAAGTATGCTGTGGTTTTAATACAGCTGTCTAGCATTTATCTTTGATAATGAAAGAAATACCAGGGCCATTAATCCATGGGCAGATGTCTGCTAAGCTTGTTGTCAGGGTATCTGACAGCTGACCAAAGGCATAACTCTGTGTGTTGAGAGATGTTGGGTGCATGAGAGGTCTAGATAGCACAAGCTAGAGTTCATGAGCATTTTGAGATTACTTCCTTGGAAGAGAGAAGGAGAGAAACAGAGTGAGGGAGAGGGAGAGAAAACAATATTATAAATACTTTGAACAAATAGTCCCAGGGTTTTTCCAAGGAATTATGTCAAAGCTCAGCTTGCTAGTTCTAACTCGTTTCTGTCAACCACTCTTTTTCTTTGCTGAGGGGTTAGGAAAAAAATGCCAATAGTTTTAAGTAGAAGCCTATGCTATCAGCAACTCTGAGAAACTAACAAATGGTTAGTGTGTATAGGAACACCCTTTGAAGGAGACTTTCTTATTAAGAAGGAAGCAAATCTCATCCCCATTTGGTTTATGGAGACACACACAAGTCCGGAATAGCTTAATGTCTGTGTATGTGTGTTTTCCCTTGTTTTTAATTAAATATACTGTATTGCTATGTAGCCACTAAGGTGAGCTTGGTAAGTCATCAGAAAGAGTCATAATTTGCTGCGTCAACAGCTCAGCCCCTAGCTGAGATGCTGGTGGCATTCAGTCAGGAATCTTGAAGCCAGAATGCCTTGAATGCCAAGTTTGAGTGGAATTTTGGCCTTGATATCATATTCCTTGTATTAAAGCTCATCTTCAGAACCAGTGTCACTGGCTCAAGTATAGGCTCGTGTCTTTGAACAATGGCAGTAAAAAGGTGCTACAGGTTAGCATTGCATTACAGACCCAACAAAATCAATATTTATGCCAATTTAATTTTGAGACCAATTTTACTTGATATGATTAAAGAATAATGAGTGAGTCATTAGAAAAGGTATACTTATTCCTAGCCATTCTGTTTAAGGGGATTTTTCTAGGATAAGTATTGTCTATAAATTTTGAGCTTATACCTCATCATGACCTTATCAATACTTGCATTCTGCAGAAGAATAGTGATATTTCATGATTATCCAATGAACAACTCTGATATCACTAGCTTTCATTTTTTATTCTTTCATACTTATAAAGATACACACATGGGTGGGCAAAAGTGGGTTTACAATTGTTTGAATTGAAAATAATACAATAATTAATAATACAAGAATAAATTGTGTTTCATGTACTCACCACTATAAACCTATTTTGCCCAATGTGTATATATATATATATATATATATATATATATATATATATTTAGGCCTGGTGCACAAAAATTTGTGCACTCGGGGTGGGGGAGTTCCTCAGCCCGCCTGTGCCCTCTCGCAGTCTGGGACCCCTCAGGGGATGTCCACCTGCTGGCTTAGGCACACTCCCCAGGGGATCGGGCCTAAGCTGACAGTCAGACATCCCTCTGGCAGCCCAGGAGCCCTCAGATGATGTCCACTTGCCAGTGGGGACCAGGCCTAAGCTGCAGTCAGACAACCTTAGCGCTGCTGAGGAGGCTGGAGAGGCTCCTGCCACCACCACTGTGCTGGCAGCCATCAGCTTGGCTTGTGTCTGAGCAAAGCTCGCCCTGTGGGAGCATACTGGCCACCAGGGGGAAGCTCCTGCTTTGAGCATCTGCCCCCTGATGGTCAGTGTGTGTCATAGTGACCAGTCATTCCCAGTCATTCTGCTGTTAGGGTCAATTTGCATATTACCCTTTTATTATGTAGGATAGAGACCAGGTGCATGGATGGGGGCCAGCTGGTTTTCCCTGAAGGGTGTCCCGGATCAGAATGGGGGTTTCACTGGGGTTCCTGGTCAGCCTGGGCGAGGGGCTGATGGCCATTTTCAGGCTAGCCATGTCCCTCGGTGACCCAATTGAAACTTTGTAGACTTGAGCGGAGGCCAAGGCAGACCAGAGCAGGTGGGAAGCTTGGCTTCCTCCATCACTTAGGGCAATCCAAGCCTCCTGCTCGCTCCAGCTCTGTGGCCACTGCCATCTTAGTTGGGTTAATTTGCATACTTGCTCCTGATTGGCTGGTGGGTGTAGCTTGTGGGTGTAGTGGAGTGATGGAGTCATGGTTAATTTCATGTTTCTCTTTTATTAGTGTAGCTATATATGTGTGTATATGTATATCACACATACATACACACACATATACACAGTGACAAATGCAGCTGATTGAATGTTTCAATGCCATCCTCTGTCGCTTGTGGAATGGAAACCAGCAGACTGCTGGTCCTTCCTTTGAAGACTCTTCAGCTTGAATTTGAGATGACTTCTTGAAGCAAGTGATTGAGAACATGTGGTGAAACAGAGTGGATCAAATAGTCTGGTGTTGTGGACTAGGCACTAACTAGAGATCTCAGGAATTGAGGGCCTGATGCATTATCCAAAGAGATCCATGTGCCCTTTGCTGTTCCCTCAGCATCCTGACAAGTTGCGCAATTATAACTGAGAAATGGGCTGTGTCTCTCCTAGGCGGTGTACCCATCATGGAAGCAGCCCTTGCAAAACCTGGGCTAGAGTCCTGAAGGTTAACAAAAAATTAATCAAGAACCCCCTGGCGCCTATGAATACATAAAAGCTCTGGATAGCTTCTCAATAGATCCACACAGAAAGCTCCAGCCTCCAAGATGAGTCCAGTGAATGTGCTAAAAGCGATGGTGCTTCAATGCCTAGCCTTATATTCTAACGATTCTGCAAAATGTGGTTCCATGACCTAAGGCTCCATAAAGCATTTTATTGTTGCATCTTCCAAACTCACAAGAGGAACTCTGCAGGCTGTGAATGATGTGCAGAATGTAAGACAATGGAGAAAGGTAAGATCAGAGAGAGGCACTCCTCTCCCTAGAGCTTGTGCTGTAGGGTGAACTGATGGTGGGTTTCCTCGTCTATGTAAGTTTGGGAGTAAGTAATGAGTAAGATCTTACTATAATTTTACTCCCTTGGACTTAGAATTTTTTTCTTACATTACTGAATTTTTCTTACACTATTGTCATCTTCTGTTGAGGTGGCTCTACATGTATGTGTGTGTGTGCTCAGGGGAGGAGGGTGTAAGCTGAACTATTCATCGGTTACATTTTTCTGTCTATTTGAACTCAAAACTTGTGCACTTTTCTAACCCCCAGGATGGTTTGGATGTTTCATCCAACTGCTCTGTTGTTCACAAATTTCTCAACATCTCTCTTCCCTTAGCCACTCCATAGTTATAAAAATGCCTAATGCATGTGATGGCTTATGGTATGGAGATAATAAATATTTCCCTTTTTTCTTTGTATCTCCTTTCCTTCCTCTACATTTTCCTCAGATTGCAACTTTATTAAAGGTAATTCTGTAATTTTTGTCTCTTGGTCTTGAATTAATTGCCTTTTCATGAGTCCTGGGGATTGACTTCAACGTTTCCTCACTTCTTTATAAACCTGTTGTCAAATTGACTTGAAAACATGACTTGTTCACTGTATTTCAGAGTCCTGACTCAATACTAAATGCAGGTTATACAATAATATGTCCAGTATGATCCCACTTTTGCCTGCATACTATGTGTGTGTGTGTGTACACACATACACACACTTCCATGCATGTGCAGAAAAACACTCCAGAGGAATATGTTTCCAAGTGTAACCTTTACCCTAAAAATGGGACTCTCAGTGATTGCTTCTTCTTTTTGTTCATTAATATTCTCTATTTTTCGACAATATGCATCTGTTGCTTGCGTAATTAAAAAACACTTCAAAAAGTCATTCTCAAGCTTTCTGTGTAACATCAGTGTAAGATCGGACACCCACCCGCTGGTGTTGTTAATGGTAATGTATTTAAATGGCTTATTTGAAATGGCACTTATTTTTGGAAAATGTTGGGACAACTGAGTCACCCATCATATTTTAGGAAAAAAGATGAACAAGAAACCCCAGAGGAACAGGTGAAGATTTGCTAGGCAGAGGTCTGTCTCATACCGAAAGGTTTTTGGGTCAAGACATATGTATGTGCATGAGCTCAGCTGGAACTTCCCTGACCTGCGAAGGGGCTGAATTTAGCAGTGAGCTAAGGCTCCTGATCACGTAGTGAGTCACCCAGCAGAGGATGGCTGGGATACGTACCCTCGGGCTTTGTAGACTGAGGAGTCCTGGGAGCACACCGTGTTCCTAGAACACACTGGGCTTGCCTGTCTCCAAGTGACTCTGTTACCAAGCACTTCCCAAAGCCACCACCAGCTGCTGTGTGGGCTCACTGCCCACAGCCTCCAGGCCCACAGCCATAATGATCACAGCTCATGGCAAACTCAAGCTCAGTTAACAGAGGTCAATTACCCGGCCGGTGTGGCTCAGTGGTTGAGCATCCACCTATGAACCAGGAGGTTGCAACTTGGATTCCCAGTCAGGACATATGCCCGGGTTGTGGGCTCGATCCCCAGTGGAGGGTGTGCAGGAGGCAGCTGATCAACAATTCTCTCTCATCATTGATGTTTCTCTCTCCCTTTCCCTTCCTCTCTGAAGTAAATGAAAGTATATTATAAAAACATGTCAATAACCAAAATTATATTCTCACGGGTCACTGTATGTTTTTAAAGACCAAAGTGAGCTTTCCTTGGGCACAGACTGTTTTACTGGATGGAACACATACCTTTCTTGTCATCCTGGGCACAGCCAGATGCTGCTGGGAGTGGTGGCTGTTGGCGATGGCAGAGTATGTGGGTGGTGGAGTGGGAGGAGGTAGAGGATGTAGCTGTTGAACTGGGGGTGCACAGTGTGATCTGCAGTGTGTTTAGCACTGAGGTTTGGGAGAATTTTAAGAGTCGAATTGGGAAAGTGCTTACACCTTCTTATAATTAACTTCTCCTTGGGAAAAAATTGCTGATTATCAGGCAGAAACATGTTCATGTGTTGTTTGAGCTGAAGAGCAATTTTTACCTGAAGTGTATTAAGCAAGCAAGCTTTGGTGGTGGATTTAAAAAGTTTTCTCCCGTCCAGGTTGGTGTTGCTCAGTGGTTATGTTGTTGGTCTGTGGACTGAAGGGTCTTGGGCTTGAAGTCTCTCTCTCTCTCTCTCTCTCTCTCTCTCTCTCTCTCTCTCTCTCTCTCTCTCTTTCCCTTCCTCCCTCCCCCCGCCCTCCTCCCTTACACTCTCTAAAAATCAATGGGAAAAATATCCTCAGGGGAGGATTAAAAAAACATTTCTTCTCTGAGTTGAGGCAGATACAGTTTTCCTTCCATTGGTATGTCTAGAGAACCCAGAGCAAATGCATTTTCTCTCAGCTTATCTAGCAGATTGGATAAAACACACAATTCCCTTAAGGATAAATGTCAAGAAGAAGAAAGACTGAAGTATACTTCCAAGCAAAATTTATTAGACGTCTATTCAAGAAAAACACAGTGACCTTTGCTTGTAAGAATTCAAAGTCAATGACCTGAAAGGCAAGTAGGAATATGTTTTCCTTTCAAAATCAGGTACAGAAAGTAGAAACAGTAATTTTTCTTAAATATGACAGGCAACAGATCTTGAAGTCTTTTCTCATAAATGGCATGGAAGATAATTATTCATTTATCAGCAAAGCTGCATGCAGTTGACCTAATTTCAAACCCAAGGCCTTTAAAATATAAAGCTGGTTGTGAACTTGACAGTAATCAAGGTCGGCTACTCAAAGGTGTTTCTTTACCTTCTTCCTATTGAAACCCCTCTGTACTGGATACTTATATACATTTCAGTTTGGCTGCTAAGATCTTTTAAGCTCATAAACTTTTGCATAAATGCTATCTTATAGAATCACTATCGAGGCGTGCTTATGATCTGTGGGATATTCAAAGAATCATCTTTAGCTTAGTTTAAGTGAAGGATAAAGACCGAGTGAGGAAATTCCTTTGTTTTCTCAACCACTAAATAGTCTGTACAAAAAAAAAAAGAGCAATTATATGTACAAAATTCTAGAGTCTACTTACATTGTGAAAAGATCAGTTACTGTCCACAGAAGAAATGCCATAAAAAGTTTTCTCTATAAGGTGCTCAAGATCCAAATATGAATAGTTCCTATGCAAAGTCAAGAAATACAAAGCTAGCTCTCGGGGGTGTGTAATTCAGGCACTGTTCGCCACATTAAGTCTCCCAGGTCCCACTATCGTTTTGTAAATTTCTACCTTAGGGCAGAAAACAGACCCTGGATGAGTTAACATTGCCTCTAAAAAGTGCCTAATGTATTTTGAGGAAGTATTTTATACACACCAGAAAATCAGGCTCAACATATTCCTGCCCTCCAAGGAAGCCAGGATTCTGAGTTCCATAGGAAAAAAAAATAATTATTATAGTAAAAATAATTGTGTTGATCGTAATCCTTGCTAAAACCCAGCCTTAATACCTGTGATGCTTCTAAAGTTTTCTATTTCTATAAAACAATGTGTGAGATTCTTTTACATTTCCATAAAATGTATGACATATCATATGGATTGCCTGTTCTCATACAATCGCAAATGGCTCTGTGCACACCCAGTGAAATCCTACCTAGGAATATTGCTTACAGATACTTTCAAGTGTCTATGTTAGAATAACTCTTTGCATCTCTCACTAACACTGCTTTTATTTAAATTTTGTCAGATAAATAAACACTAAGGGCTCATGTTTATGATGCTGATTATTACATTTTAATATAAAATAGCAACGCAACTTTACAACACAATATTTTTTTGTAGTCTAGCTAACTCTCTTATATTCTCATGATTGTTACCCAAAGCTCTTCTTCACTGACTGTTTGCACTTCTAACAAGTACAAAGGAATCGCAGGGAAAGACTGCTATTTAAAACCCACATTCAATCCACAATAATCACACTCACCCAAAGGAACGCCCCTGCGCTGGCTGTAGTTTGTGTAATAATCACTGTGCATATTACAACACATAAGTGCAGGCAAATAAGAGCTGAAGGACGGTTGTCATGTCGTGTAAACGAGGACTCTAGGCAAACTCATGAAAGGAAAACAGACTGTCAAGCTAAGAGTGTGGACACGCACACCACGTATTTAGTGATAAACCATCTTCTGGTCGCCTGAAGGTGGGATGGGGGACATACGCAAAGTGGACCAGGGAGCCTCCTCGAGACACTTTTCAATTTTTTTTTTGCCTCAAATATTTACCCCTTTGTAAGTAGGATGACTTTCTTTCTGATCCTAACATTCAGATCTCCAGGTGCGAGCAGAAAGCAGGGGTATGCAGTTTCACACGGAACAGGCCTGCCAACCCCCCCGAGGCTCCGCCGGTTACTCTGCTGGTGGCTGGGCGGCAGGTGGAGGTGGGGATGGTGGTGATTTCTATGGGAGACATAAGGCGGGAGGCCTCGGGTCTTTCGGGCAAGGTTCTGAGATGCAGCATATGCAGGAGGGAGCGTGCTTCACAGCCTCTTGACATAGTTTCCAGGGAAAGTACCAAAGAATTTGGTTCTTCTTGAGGTTCCTGTGAAGAGAAGCAACACATGAAAGGGGGGTAATAGAACATGAAATAGCAGCTCGTACGTGTGGGCCTGGAACTCTGCTTCCCTACGTGAGCAAGGCCTGCAGGGTTTGCAGAAGCAGGAAGCTCACTCGGGGAGGTGAGCAAGGTAATTAGGTGAAGAAGAGACGAAGACTAGGAGGATGGCCTGTGCGCTGGTGTCTGATACTCTTGTCCACAAATGTTCTCCCACATAAGTCTTTGGTAAGCTTGTGAATAGAGCTATGTAGACTCTCATGGAAATGAAATCTCTATTTCAAAACTCACAAAGAGGACTATTCATGGAAGACGATAACATCCATGAGTTGGATTAAAACATTTTAACATTTATAAGCCAGAGCCACATTTCCGTTGGCCAGTCATAGAAATCTAGCATTCAGACGTCAAACAGTACAACAGAATATAAATGTTCGTCTAGTCTTCTCTCCAGACGTAAGAATGAGACTGTCTTTTCAGTGGTCAGAATGGAACGTCCGTCTCCCTCCCTCCTCCACACATGAAGGCTGAGGGAGCCCTGGCCTCTTAGGGTAACGACAGCAGCCCTAGACGGGCGGTGAGTGACCTGGTTCTCTCAAACTGACCCTCAGTGCTGACAGCTGACACTCTCCACGGAACAGAGTATTAGTGCTTCTCATCTAGGGAACATTTTTGTTTTTCTTCTTACATCTCAGTCTTTCCTGGTGGGTGCTCTTTAAAGAAAATTTTTTTTTCTCCCAGAAATAAAGCTAACAGAAAACCACATCTACCTGGAGCAGTCGATGCGCAACTCTATTCAAAAGGCAGTTGCCTTGGGATGACATATGAGTGTGTGGAAGATCAAGGGCATATGAACTCAGAGCCTGAGCACTGTACCCAGCCGTGCAGGGAGCACACACAAGCACGGGAAACATGGGCAAATGTGTCTGCAAGGAACTGTGCACGTACCCACAAACCAGCCATCATCGCATTTTTCCATCACGTCGATGACATCACTTTCTCTGAGCTCCAGCTCGTCTTCATTCCTAGGAGTATAGTTATACAGAGCCTGAAACCTTAAACAGGACAGATGCATGGGTTTAAAACAAAATTCACACACACCTTTGTGAGACTATAGAAGATACACAATATTAATTTTGCTTTTAGCATTTCTGTTTTTATAATGATGATGCTACTATTACCATAAGTCTTTGGTAAGCTTGTAAATAGAACTATGTAGACTCTCATGGAAATGAAATCTCTATTTCAAAACTCACAAAGAGGACTATTCATGGAGGATGATAACATCCATGAGTTGGATTCAAACATTTTAACATTTATAAGCCAGAGCCACATTTCTGTTGGCCAGTCATAGAAATCCAGCATTCAGACGTCAAACAGTAAACAGAATATAAAAAAAAGTGCCATGTGTATTATTCAGCTACATAAAAACAAGGAATTACAGTCTTAGCTTTCTATAAGCAGAAGTAATTAATTACAGTTTGCAAGTTGAGTTTTCGAAGGATTCTAAACTGAAAGAACCAAAATGTCTCAGACACATATCTTCTCAATCATTGAGTGGGAATTACTATAAAAAAGAGGTTTGTTTTTATTTTTCACCAAAAGAATTCTTTGAAATGGTTTGGTTTCATAGTTTGAATCCATGTTTTCTCGGATTTAGAATTTGAAAATCTGATGTCCACCTATGAAATGAAATGGATGTATCCTGTGCTCAATTAGGATACACTGAGCTAATATCAAAGAGTAGGGGGATTGTGGGCATAAGTTCCTTTTTAAAGGTTCTGGAGAAATTGTGTTTGATGTAAAAACTCTTTTGAAATAATTTTACATAAAAAATTACTTATCAGTAATGCTACACACTTTCTCTGTCTGAATTCTTTGAGAGCATATGTTTTGGTGACATTGACCAGTAACAAGTTCAGCCATTGAATTTTTGGTAATAAAGTCGCTTATATTTTAACCCATATTAATTAACATGGACTGGCATTTTGAAAAGTGAAGACACAAATTCTACCAGCTGTATGCAGTGTGCAGTTATGACAAAGATGCCCCAGTGCTTCTAAAATATTATCAGTAATGGGAGGGGATTAAAAAAAAATCAGTGAACTTGTTTCTGCTATTTTCATAACAGTTGTATAATTCTGCCAATGTAAGAATAGAAGAACCACATTTCAGAGCATTTGGGGTTTTAAAAAGCTGATAATATTGAACACTGCTCAGGAATAAGGTGGTATATTTCTCATGTCTTCATTCAGTCAGAAAATCACATTTTGGTGGAACAAAACTATTCTGTCACGTGGACTGAAACATCGTGTCATAAATCAGGGACAGGGCCCCCCTGGCTTCCTCTCCGTCTGTGCACTTGTTTGGGTGGGGTGACCTGATGAAGTTGGCATCGGTGGGGGGTACCTGAGAAAGGGTGGGTAAGATGTGGTGCCTAACACCTCCTCCTAGAAAACCTTCTCTTCCCTGGCCTGGCCCGAAGCCTGAGCTTCTGGCACTGGAGATGTCTTCCCCTGTCAGTACTTGGTCCTCCTAGTACACCTTGTCAGCAGTTTGTACTTGTGGGGACTGGGCTTCTAAGTCCTCTGTTGAGAGGGGATCGGCTTATGGGGAAGGGCAGGGAAAAGCAGCCAGAGAACAGTGGCAACGAGGCAGGGAGCTGTCGAATACCGACATTACTTTGTTTGGATGCTTGCTCCGGTCAGCCCTGATTGTGCTGTTTGCTTTATGGCTTTGACTTTGAGGCCCTTCAGATGACTGGAGGATATGTTTTGTATACCCATGGGGCAAGGTGATGGTAATATAGTTCCCTGTCCAAATTCACATGCGGGAGATAGCCATTCATTGCACTGCCGCTAATTCAATGGATATACACCGCATCTCTCCCTCTGGGAAACTGATTTTCTCATTGAGTTTTTTCAGGGTCAGCCCTCACCCAGGCACATCTCCAGCTACATAGGGAGACAGGCCTATTTAAGGCCACAAACCCCAGCTGCTTGAAGAATCTCAAGGTCCCAAGAGCTAAAATAAAATTGGCATGAACTCCTACTTCACTTGGGTGTGACGAAAGCCAGCGTGCTTGTCAAAATTTACTTATCATTCTGGTTTAGCAAGACCACAAAAGGCGGGGAGGGGTGGGGGTGAGGGGGGGGTTGAAGGGAAACAAACTTTTCAGAAATCCTCCTGCCTCATTGGCTTTCAAAACCCATGTTGCGCAACAGGAAATGCAGTCGAATTACAATGGAAAATGCTGTTTTGAAAGATGTGTTGGTGAGATGAATGATGGTGGTGGGTTAGGATGCCTCAAAAAAGACCTTTTGTCTTTTAAACAGAAAAATCCTCAGCCAAATGTAAGTTCTCTAACTTGCAACTTTTTCTATAACGTATTTCACCACAATTCTGAATTTAGAGACATAAAGCACTGTGTCACTATTTTTTTTTAAATGAAAGAGATTAAGTGACACCCTATTATCCTACTAATTGGGGTTGTAATCAAATAGAAATTTCATAAAGAATCCTATATAATAAAGAGGGAATATGCAAATTACCGTCACTCCAGTCAATTTGCACCCACAGCTGAGGCTAAGTTCCCATAAGGAGCCTTAAGGAGCAATCAGCAGGGACCTGAGGCTGCGCGCCCACCCAGTGGGACTTGACAGGGGCCCTCAAGGTGTCTCCTCCACCCTGGTGCTGGGGACCTCAGGCCATGCCCCTCCACCCCAGCACCAGGCCAGGGGACCTCAGGCCGTGCCCCCCTGCCCTGGCACCCAGGGGACCTGAGGCTGTACCCCCCCCCCCCACACCTGGCAGGGCTTGACAGGGTGGGACCGGCCAGGTCTGGATCTAGCCCAGTGAAGGGAGGCTGTCCAGGTTTGGGTCTTGAGCAATTTTGAGGTGCACATGGTTGGTTGAAGACTTGACGCTGGGTTCCATGTTGCACCCCAGACTCTGACAGGAGGAAGATTTTCATATACATTTTACTAATTTTCTTTAATCTCTGACACTTCTATTATAGAAAAAGGGCAAATAGCAATATTAAAATATTTCCTCTAATTAATCCCCTTTTAATGTGCACGAATTTCGTGCACTGGGCCACTAGTATTTTATAATGTCGAAGGCAGGACTTTGAAAATGTGCCATCTTCCACCTGTAAACGCAGTAGTTTCATAAACAGTCAAATGACTGCACTGGAGGTTTTAATTCCATGTTACTTAACCCGCTGCAACATGACATAACTATTATTCTTAAAATCCGTAAAGGCTGCTGCTATCATCCGTTAGTAATGCAACGAACCCGAACAGCCCTGACATTTAGTTTTGTGTGATGTGATCCCATCGTTGTTTGAGAAAAAAGAAACTCAAAAAACCAAAAAACAAACTGAAACTTTAGAATGAAAGGCCATAGTTCACCCTTTTCCAGTTGATGAATTTTTGAATGATTCTTATTTCCAACCTCTTCTTTTCATAGTCTTTTCCTGAACAAGACCTTCTGCCTGTGCCCGGGACAGCAGCCTCAGGTAAGAGATGGTTTCTGAAGGGCATGCTTTTAGCTAAGTGTCAGATCTGCGAGGAGTGAAGGGGATGCATGGCCATAGAGGACCTGCTCTGTCCCAGTGAGCAGGGCATGGGCTGGGGGCTGGAGGCTCACCTGTGCTCAGATAGTCCTGATGTGTCTCCTTCCAGGATCAGCTCCTGACTCACAGAATAGGTGGGAGCCTCTGAGTATCTCTCACGGGCAAAAACGGAGCAGGAAAGACACACAACAGTTGGGCCTTAAAGACAGTGCCTGACACCTTTGGCTTGATTTGACTACGTATCAGCAGGGAGAGGGAATTTGAAAGTATGAAAAGGCATGTGATTGAATGACAGTGCATTTTAAATACTGCCATTTCCAAAGACCCTTCTCAGAACGCAACTCTGGAATTACGTCCCTAATTTACCACCTTAAGTCTCCTGTTACATTTTCCTTCTCCCTAAATAATGTGAAAAAACAATGGTAGGACATTTTTTGTGCCTCTAAAGCTATAGTTACTCGGATCTACGTGGCGAGTGAACAGAGAGGAGGCACACTCACAATCTCAGGAATCACTGCAGCTTTGGGAAGCCTTGCTAGTGCATGAATCAGTCTTTTCTGCAGACCATGGGTTTCTTTTTAAAATTAGCTCTTTCTCTTATGAAGATGGAGACCATGGCAATACCTCTTCCTCTAGGAGGCCTCTGGTTGGATAGTGGGGCCCTCCTCTACTTGGGTACATCAATCGTCCAAGTTGTGGGTCAAGGTTAGTCTTGAATTGAGAAGAGAGGAAGAATACTTACGGTTCCCCCCCACCTTGAACGTTTTCATGAGTAAACACAGGACGCTGTGGCTGAAATGAAATGATTTGCAATGTAATCAATGTTTAAACTGGTACAAAGTAAGAGATAATTTGGATAATGGCATGGTACTTTTCTTAACATTTACTATATCCTGCTGTAAAAAACCAAGAGGAAGAAAAGAATACAACCACATCAAGGGATTCTGCAGGATTAATCATTAACATATTTTGGAGGGTGGTTTTAATGACTTCAAAATAACCAAGGTTCGAATGCTTTGAACATATCTACAATCCAGTCTGCTCAAGTTTTTAAGGGAAAGTCAGGGCTCTGTCCCATTGATTTTTCAAAGGCCAGGAACATGGCAACAACATAGACACGAAGCCACTGAATGGGAAGCCTGGACGCCCTCATACAGCCTTGCTCCTCAGCGTTTTCTCAAGCAAGCAGAAAAGAAACCACACTGAGTCCGACAGAGAAGTACCCACACTCATTCCCATGTGCTTTCCCCCCACAGACGACATTTCCACATACAGTACGGGTGAAAATATTGATAGGCGGACATCCCATGCTACATTTAAGTTAACATCCTCTGTTCTCAGTGTGGGAAAACACATGCATTTAAAAAAAATAAAACAGAGAACTTTAAATAGAATGCAACAAACAGTATCCAAGTAACATGTAGCATTTTACCTTAGAAGAGAAATATTGGTGGGAATTCCCAGTGCACTGAACTCTCAAAAGAGTTTCCTTTCTTTTTATACTAAGCATCAAGACCAGTATCTGTAATAGATACTTATAATATTGGAAATGACAAACCTTAGCATAGCCACATAAAGAATGCAATGAATGAAAGTTAACACGTCGGTTGAATATGTAAACTCAATGTTGTTTATACCGACTACCTAAATGTTATCTTTTAGGGGAAAATTACTATAATATTCACAACACATTTCAAAAGCATTCTCTTCTAAATGATGGCTGTGTGGTGAAATGAAGTAAATCAGAGTTTGCAGAGTAGTGATCAAAGTGACTGTTGGATGATTACTGAATTAGGTATTAGGTTGATCCATGTCCGTAGACGTCAGGGCGAAGGCCCAGTTCCTGGATTCCAGCGTTATGAGTAGTTTCAGGCTGGCTAACTTTCCCCTGCAAATTATCCATAGAGACCCCACTGGTCCAAGATTGGATGGGGAACTCTGGGGTTCCTTTCAGTTCATGAGTCTTAATTTTCTCCCTTCCTAAATTCTTTATCCACTCTCTTTCCATCTAAGCTGTCTAGCGTAAGAAGACTAGGTGCTTACACTACTAGAAATTTAAGCTGTGACTGTAGTAATTGGAAGTGTTTGTTAGCAGTATTTTTAGAAATTCCACTCAACAGTCTGTATGGATTTAAGACTAAAGAATGGCTAAGAATGATTAGGCACATGCATGGCTTAAGAGAGTAGAATACTTTACCCCTATAAATCAGTGTAAGATTACTAATAGTATATCTATTATTAAAATAATAAAATGTACTATTTTACAAATGATAAAGACTAAGCTGTTTTTCAGCCATGTTAAGGTCATTTAACATAATACATTAAAATATATGAAAAGAGGTAAATATGTTATTTATAAACCTAAATGCTATTACGTTTCTTCAGTTTCTTATCCAATCACACACACACACACACACACACACACACATCCATGAGTTATCCCCCAAAATATATATGTACTTTAACAGATCCATTTTGAAAATGAAATGTGTTTTAATAAACACTGCCTTTATAAATTATTCAGTGTGTATACATTTTGGGGGGACACTATATATATAACTTTTTACACTTTATTTTTATTATTGACACTCTTACAGATACCCCCATCCCCCATTTGCCCACCTCTGCCCAGCCCCTGCCCTCTTCCCTAACTTTTAATGCAGAAATAAGGTATATTTATATATTATATACATATATAGTAATTGCAATCAATATTTTGTAATAATTTTCCAGTACACATTTTAGTTCTCTTAACCATTTTGCTCTCTTTCATTCTGAAGTTAAGATTGTTCTAGCCTTTTTTCAGTGTCATAAATAACAATGCTGGGAACATTTTATACAAAGAACTATTTTCTTCTTTTGAACCATTCCCGAGAACTCATTTCCAGGAGTAATATTTCTGGCCAAAGATTATGCATTCAAGTCACATGCTATTGAAACGTCGGTCACTCAAACATACTGTATATAAATATGTAACCTAAAAAATTCTAAACTACCATATTTCAAATCACACATCAAAACAGGTACTGTTCTCTCAGAAATAGTTGTAGCACCATTTCCAGTGCACAACAAAGTTATAAACAATAAATATTATCTGTTCTTGCCTGAAGAGAACATGCTTTGTAAAATACATTTCGCTGTGCTATAAAAATGGTGTGCCTATTTCCAAATATTTAAATCATCCTGATACTTTTAAGTTGAGTAAAAACTTGACTTTTACTTGTGGCATCTGGGGCTTCTTAAAAGCAAATGTTTATACAACTCATGTAATACTTTGGAAATCAGTTTAGCACCTTGTTGGTATGGTCATTACAGTTTTACTGGTTTAATTCAGTTCAACTTATCTCATAAATCATTGAACTGAATCATCCCTTTGACAGTGATAAAAATTGGACTATTACCAGAGGTCATGGCTCTCTGATGCCATAGGCCCCTGAGTCTCAAGAACTGTGCTCCTGGATTACGGGCCAGTAGCGTCTTTGCTTTCACCTACCTTCCCCACTGCGTCTATTCCTTCACATCCTTCCAAAGGATCCTCCATTACTCCCCCCCCGCCCCCCCAAATCACCAGTTTTCTATACTTTCACATCCTCAGGCCAGGATTTAGCACAGCTTTTATTAGCATAGATGCCGTGTACCTACTACTGTAATGGCGAGTTTTAGAACTTCCCTAAGGTTACCTTTAAGAGGAATCATTTCCACGTGAATGTGTATGACTACAAACCAGTGATGAGGAAAGATGACTATTACAGTTTTTGAATTCATGTATTTTACTAGTAAAAGTATTTGGCCACTAGAGGAATACGTAGCATTAATAGCTACATTTATGCCTTTCTGGTGTTGGCATGGATATGCACCTTTGGTGCCTGATCTCTAAAATCAAGGAGTTGGACGAGATGAGGATCTTGCTTGTCCCCCTCAGGGAATCCATAAATGGATCCACATTTCACAGACATACTTTCTGTGTTATGTGTAGGTGCCATCACCGACCTTACTATTTAGTTGTCAGAGAGCTGCCACAAGGGACATCCATTGGATAATTCTTAAGTGTCTCAGCCATGTAAAAACAGTAATAGTAATAATTCAACTTCATTTTTGCAGATCAGTGAGCCAAAACCAAAGATGATTTCTTAATAGCACAAATAAGTAAGAAGTAATAACAGAATTATAATTTTTGGCTCTCACTCTTCATTGCATAAAATATTACTATGAGGGAGTAGATGGTCTAAGTTGGTTAAAATCAGCCCTAACCCTAAACCCTAACTCTAACCTTAACTCAAACCCTAACCCTATTTATTTTTGTCTTTAGGCAGCTGTTTGTGCTCAGTGTGGATACTCAAGCGAATTATCCTAGGGGACTATCTTTTGCGGTTCCTCCTCCTGGTGTTACAACCGTGGGCACAAACCTGGAGGAAGAGCTCGGTACTGTATCTGCAGTCTATTGCCACCTAATGGTGAGTAGTGGCAGCAACATGTAAGAGTTCATGCCTTTTTCTCAGCTTTCACCAAGTTCCTTTAGCCTGGATTCATTTGGGAAGAATATTTTAAAGACCGCAGAGCAATGTGAATCGATATTCATCTGTGTCTTCTGACCATGATTTTCCCTTCCCACGTTTTAAATTCTTGAGAAAGGATCACGCTGGCCACCAGAATTTTTGGTCTATGATAATTTCTATTCTAACCGTCTACCCAGGCGTTTCTATTATTCATGGCCGTTTTGCGACACATACAGAACTGTATACACTTGTGCCACCCAGAAAGGCTCACGTGAGCTGTGAATGTGTGAATGTGGTTTTCAAGCTAACAGCGGTTCTCAACCTGTGGGTCGCGACCCCTTTGGCGGTCGAACGACCCTTTCACAGGGGTCGCCTAAGACCATCCTACATATTAGATATTTACATGACGATTCATAACAGTAGCAACATTACAGTTATGAAGTAGCAGCGAAAATCATTTTATGGTTGGGTCACCACAGGAGGAACTGTATTTAAAGGGCCAGAAGGTGGAGAACCACTGAGCTAGCAGATTACAGACACCATGCTGGAAATGTCGGGAGAGAATTACATACATCATGCTTGCCTTATCTTGATGAGTCTTAGGCGGACAATAAAATGAGAGCGCCCAATGGGCCATCATGCTGTTTTCATGGAAGCCTAAATATTTAACCTTTTCCTCGGCAATGCAACAATTATTTTTTATCTTTTAGTGTAGCCATTTTTTTTTTTTTAAGTCAAATGTCAAATATGGGCACAATTGAGACAGGTTTTAAGCCCATTCTAATTTTCAAAGCCAGAGCCAAGTCACAAACCACTGATCGTATAGGAAGCTGCTTGGAAATATCCTACACTCTCTGGTATCAGTAAAACATATACTTCCCTTGCTCGGTCTGCCCGACACCCACCTGTTTATCTGTGCTGCTGCAGAGGGGTCTCTGGGGAATCACCTATACCTCATTGTAGGTAATTCTTAACTAAGGAGTCATTGCTACTTTAAACACTAACGTGTGGAAAAATCTTTGGAAGAGTTAGCAGCAGTTCTAGAGTTCTTAAGTCAATCCCCGTCCCCCGCCCCCCGCTCCCCGAAAATGTCACTTGTAGACTTGCCAACCAAAATTAGATGAACATCTCCTTTTCAACAGTCCATGTTTCTGCTTCTCGGCTTGTTTTTCCTTCTTAAATTATGAAGTTAAATCAAACTTTTGCATAAATCTAAAGAATATGGAACACTCATGTTCCACAACAACACATATAACATACCTAAGGTAAAAATCTGGCAAAGAAAAAAACCTTATGGCCACCCAAAGCATACCATGTCACTGGCCCATGGGAAATTCGTGGCTGGCCATGTTAATTATGGAAAAAAGATTTTTGTTGTTGTTTTGTTCCTGAAGGCCCTTCACCACTTGCGGACCCACAGTCATGTAATAGACCAAGTAGGGTTAAACCAGACCCATCAAGACAGAGATGGTGAAGGGGCTGGCTCAGGCAGAGAGCAACATTCCCTGCGCCCCCGCGCCTTCCTCAGGATGGGCAGTACCGGTTAGCATCCCTCCATTGTGAGGTGCGGTCCATGGTGCAGAACTCAGTAGTTCCAGGGAAAAGACATTTGACCTTGAAGTTCAATCAGTGCTGTCAACAGACTTTGAGAACAGGGTCCAGAGCAGCATGGGCTTCAGAAGGGTCATGGGGCGGATGAGGCACACGTCACCAGAGCGAAGGGATGTTTTGCAACAAGGTCATGGATTTTAAAACATCCCAATAAACTGGACGACACAGAAGCCAACGTAACGGGAAGCAGGGGAGCTCAGCACAGGGTGGGGCAGAAGTGCGCTTGCAGTTGCGAGCACGCGAGACACAGAGTTTATTCTTGTGCTACTATTTATTGATTCTTGTCGTATTTTCCATTGGGACAGCTGTAAACCTCCTTTTGCCCCAGCCTGCTTTTTATCCTTTGCACTGAGGACAATGACTGCAAAGCAGAGATGTACGAACAGAGAACACTCGCACAGAAGCACGGGACAGGGCAGAAGACATACTGCACGCTCAGTTGTCTGGTGGAGAGTCTGGCCTGTCTTTCTGGACTTGGGGGAGCTCACGCAAGCACACTCCACAAACACTTAGGATAGGATTTTTGTGTTGATCTGACATCAGAGCTCATCATCGGTTGGTCACGTCATCTCAAGGTTACCTCTACCCTACTTGACCGGCAAAGGACAGCAAGGACAAGTGAGGAAGAGCCAGCCCACCGAGGGTGTGCGTGTGTGTGGCCAGGGTGCCTGGCCCAAGGCGGGCGGTCCGTCCCTACCCTGTGGGAACCGCTGAGCCCTCTGACAGGCGAGCCGCAGGACCTCCTGGTCATCACTGGGCTACGCGGAGGCTTACCCAGGACAAACGTCTCGCCTCTCACATCGGCCTGGAAGAGCCACAAGAAGGGAGTTAGTCCTCGCCTCCTCCTGCAGCGTCCTGCTTGCTTTCCATGCACACACAGCAAGCCAGAGCCCGGGCCACAGCCGCGAGGGAAGGGTCTCACCCTGCACACAGCTCTCCCGGCTGCCCCTGCCTTTCACACACAGGCATCCGTTGTGCTTCAGTCCGAACACACAGGCAGAGCAGAGCAGAGCACAGGAAAGATGTCTGAATGCAGCAGACATGGCTAAGCGAACATCTCAGAAAACGAACGCCTTTCGCAGAGTGCTTCGTCACTGGGCTCAAGGCACCCTCAGATCTGGCCTGTTTTCTTTGTTTATTTGAATAGATACAATGTAGGACAGAGGGCAATTTTACTTACTATCCATCAAATTGCATAGCAAGTGCCAATCATTTGTCAGGGGCCGGGGGGTGGGGGGCGGTATTCTAACAAAACACATAAGAAGAAAATATGACTTTTCTGGGGAAAATGATGAAATGCAGTTAAATACTAAATATTGCCCTAACTCCGAGCACCCTGTGACTATGTTGGTGTTCTTTTGGTTCGCCTGTGCACGAGCTCCCGTTCTTGCGTGAGTGCTTTATTTTCCTCCCATGGTGGGCGAGACCAGCAGGGCACTGTGTGGTGTTTGACTTGGCTTATGAGGACTTTTGTGGGACTAAAGGACCTTGAAGTCAACACGTAGGGTTTTCTCAACTCCCGTGTAGGATGATGTTCACGGTCATCAGTGATGAGCGACCTGAACTCCGCAGCCTCTGGGGTGAGATGCGTCAGACATTGTCCTTCAGGCTTGTGGCAGGGAGGCTCGATGCCCTCCGACATCCATTCTCCCCTCTGTCCGCCCTCAGTAACAGAAACCCGCACGTCAGGTGAGGAAAAGGGAATCTCTTGGGTTCTCTGATGACCATGGAGCGACACGCCAGCCCTGGATGCTTAGCTTTATGCATAGAGAAGTATACTTCTTTCTGGTTTTAAGCTTATACTTTTTTGCGCCCTTCTGGCACTGCAGCTGCCCCAGTCTTGACCAATACAGGGAAGATTGTCTATGAGCGTCAGGGCTCAGGGAGAGAAATGCCGCTCAGCTGTTAGAATGATGCGGATCAACAGCTGGTGAGATCGTCTGAGCATATTAGGGAGAATCAAGGTTTCATTTTATGTTGGAAACTGTGCTGGGGCAAGGGGACCAGCTTCTGATGGGATGGCGGGAGAGTGAGGAGACTTGCTCCTGGGACCACAGGAAGTGAGTTTCTTAGAAGAAACCAAGGAAGAGCCTTCCTCACGCTTCATCAGGAGCTTCTATTGGAACTGGAGTCCCCATGCCAGAAGTCTCGCTTACAAAACATTCCCTTAGGTGGAGTCGGAGGTTCAGCTGCGGACAAGCTGAGGCGTATAATGACTTTCATTATGAAGCACCATTCTTTAAAGAAAAGATGGTAGCAAGGCGAGAAAATATTGGATGCTGATCTACCAATCTCATTCTATTTTTCAGTCTTCTGTCACTTACAAAGTCGTGGTAAATTTTACCTCATGGAAAATTTTGGATCGCGTGTGACAAGCTTACACTGTCTGAGAAAAATTTTTTAGAAGAATCAAATTGCATTAAATTAGGATGGGTTAAGCCCTAGCCGGTTTTGCTCAGTGGATGGAGCACCAGCCTGTGGACTGAAGAGTTCTGGGTTCGATTCCAGTCAAGGGCATATGCCCAGGTTGCGGGCTCAATCCCCAGTAGGGGGCGTGCAGGAGGCAGCTGATCCATGATTCTCTCTTATCATTGATGTTTCTCTCTCTCTCTCTCTCTCCTTTCCTCTGAAGTCAATAAAAATGTATATTAAAAAAATTAAGATGGGTTAAGTTAAAAAAAAGTGGTTGACAGGGATTGATAGAGTTGTAATGATTCCTGCATACTGTACTTTGGGTAGTAAAACATGATTAAAATGTTATTTTCTCTTAGCTTTTAGAGCTAGGTTACTTTCCTTTGTAACTCAAACATGCTTGACATGGAAAGGAGCAGGAAGCCTTCTTAAAGGACTCAGCGCAGTTTGTCACTGTCGCATGTGGAGTTAAACGGTAATAATGGTCTCAAACTTGTAGTTGATTCCATTTGTATTTAATTACTGTATTACTTAGGACAATTTTCATTATAATCAGTGATGTTTGACCTAAATTCTGCAGTCGCTGGAGAGGAAATGCATTAGGCATTGTTCTTCAGGGGTGATGTCAGTAAGACGAGATTTGTTTATCAAACTCATTATCTTTACAGGCACAAATAACTTAAGGCAGCTTATAATTTCTCTGTGAATAGAAAAGTAATTTGTAAGGTTTCAAAAAAAATTCAGTGGGGGATTAAAAATAAACATTTACTCTCACACAGGGGATGAAATAGAGAAAAAACAGTTCAGTTTTCTGGAGATAGTTATTGGATGTGGCTGCTAAAGCATTATTTTCAAACAGCTTTATTGCGAACACCTCGGTTCTCTTCTCACATTCTGCCAGTGCCTGAGACCTAAAGCCCCTCTCTTAAATTACAGAACACCGATTCTAAGTTACATTCCCCTTACTGACTAAGCTTAATGGCCAGAGAACAAGGAGAAAGGCAAGAAGTAAAACACTTTGTCCTTAAAAAGAAAACCACAGAGAGAGCAGGGGGCAGCGTGGGGGGGCGGAGGAGGAGAAGGCAAATTCTTAGTTTTAGACATTATCCAAGTGTTATTATTATCTTAAAAATTTCCCTATTATTTCCTGCCAGCAAAGATTAAAACCTCAAAGGGCAAAGATCAATTAGTCTTCAAGTATTCCACTTTTTCAGACATTTTTCCTTTCATGCGTAAGAGGAATTCACATGGCCGGGCGATTTGGGTGGGTGGATCTGCTGAGTGTGGGGGTGGGAGAGTGCCCAAACGGCCCTCCTCAGGAGCTGGCTCTTCCCAGAATGGCCTCAGCGTGGCCCCTTCTCGGCAGGGTCCCTCGTGTCAAGTTCTAAAGGTTGAAGGTGAAGGTGGGTTACTACTTGAAGTCTGTCACCTCATGCCTAAAGGGGAAAACTGGGGCTCATTCTGATCATACATGCAAAACTTGTCCACGAGGGAGTCATTTCATTCTGTGATTGTCGTCCAGTCTCTTTCCAAGGCTCATCATTTGTTAAGGTAAAACCTTTTAGAACACTCTCCTTAGGGTGTTTTAAAATAGCAGCAGAGCTGCCAGCCTGCACGTCTCAGAGGTAGATGCTTTGCTACCGCCTACTCCAGAAGGAGCTGCCTTCCTGCATCCTTATCAGTTTACTTCAGTTTTGTGGGAGAACAAGGCTCAAGACAGTCCAGGCCCAGCAGCATCCTGCCCTCAGGCTCTGCTGGCCTGGCTGATGGGTGGGCAGCACCGGAGGCCATGAGCCCACTGAGAAGTGACAGAGAATGACAGGTACAGAGCTGCCGCCTTTGAGTGGGATGGTTCTCCTGCTGACGCTCAACTTAAAAAAAAAGTCTTACATAAATTTTAGTTTGGGTATAGCCTGCCTATGGGGCTAGCCGCTATGCAAATATATAGTTGAACTTTCTGGATACAGGCCATGCTGCTTTTGTTAAATGTCAGCAATCAGTCTTGACGTGACTTTTTTTTAGAACTTGTAAGTTGGCACAAATCGAAATACATCCATGTAATTAACTAAGTCCATATAAAGACATGCAAGAAACCACACACAAGATGCAGTTACCTTTAATTTCGGTGGACTTATTTCCTGTTGGTAAGAGTGTTTAGGGAGCAGAGGTGGTGAGTAGGACTGGGTAGGCTGAGAAAGCGTAGAGACCAGCTGTGAGGCTGAGGCCAGGGGAGGAGGAGAGGAAGGGGAAGGAAGCAGACAGCTGCTGGGGAAAGGGGTAGGTGGGCCATCTCTCTAGGAAAATGAAGGTAGCTTAAATATTGAGGAAAGACAAGATGAGATTATGCTTATGTCCAGAATGAGGTCACATGGTTAGGCTTTAGACAACATCCCCCATGTTGAAACAAGTTTAAAGGTAACCAGTACTGGTGACATTTATGGCAAATTCTTACTTTAAAAGCATGAACTTTTTCTTCTGAATTTCATTCAAGATTTCCAATGGGTATGATCAGTTTTATTTTTCTGATGTGGGAGGTAAGAATCCCCATAGTCTATAGGCAGGTAGGAGTTCCTGGGACCCAAGCCCTGTATCGAATCACGTCTTAAAATTAAACTGAAGAGAAAATGAGCCATTTAAGTAATCAACTAGAATCATGCTTGACTGACTGCAATGAATGATCTCTATTGTGAAGCAGTGTGTCTCGTTGGTACAGGTGCAGTTATGGCTGGGTTCTTCGTTCAGGTTTCTCTCTGGTTGAAGGACAGCCAAGCCTCAGGGTGCTGTGACTGTCCATGGGCCTCATGGGCACTGACCATTATTTAAGCCCGAGGAGACCCTGTTTTGGCCAAGTGCCTCTACATTTGTTATTGGTAAAATCAAAGTAGCAAATTATGGGGTTTAAACATGATTTTCATTTTCAGAAATCTTTCAATAGATGATCCATGGGGGACTTGCATAGTGGCATAATATGAATTATTCATTCTTTTTGTCTCATAATTTTGATATTTTCCAGTACCCATATTTGCTACTTAATTCACAGATTACATATGTGAGATATTGAGTTTTCATTTTTTTAAAAGGGTGCTTGACAAGCTAAAGATTTAGGGTGTTATCCCTCTTTACGGATTAAAATTATGGCCCAAATTTCTTGGTTTTTAAAATGAAAATGGCAGGACCCAGTTCTGTAGTAGTCACCAATTGGAAGAAGACTCTCTTTTCAGAGAGAGTTGAGAGGGAACCAGAACCCTCCCTCCCTCCTTCCCTTCCTTCCTTCCTTCCTTCCTTCCTTCCTTCCTTCCTTCCTTCCTTCCTCCCTTCCTTTTCCCTCCCTCTCTCCCTCCCTCCTTTCCTGCCTTGCCTTGCCTCCCCTCCCCTCCCCTTCCCTTCCCTTCCCTTCCTTTTTTGTATCGATTTCCTCACTCTAAAATGGAGATGATAGTATAACCCACCTTAAATATGAATGTGTAGCTGTAAATAAAGAGTGGAACTATATTATACATTTCCATCATCTTATTAAAATTTGCTGTGTTGCCATACACTCCTCCACCCCCGACTTACATAGTACTGGTTTCTCGAAGGGAAAACCTCTAAGGCAATGTTTATTAATATGATTAGCTGACCTGGCTAATGGTCGTAGGACAGGTTAGTTCTTCAGGGATTAGGCAACATTGAAATACCTCCTTATTGGTGTGAGGTGCACGGCTGTGTTCCTTGGGGGCTCTGGGACCTGGGAGGGTGGCTACTGTGCCTTGGGAGCAGCCGGGTTTCCTCTCCTCTTCTTCCTCTTCGATGTATAGGCTTGGTGTCACCTCGGGGCCATTATGGCCCCACCACGAGGCATCTGGGTCTTGAGATTCAAGCTCTCCTCGGATGCCTGACATCACCCCCTCACAGAGTTCCTCCCCTTCCTCTCCAATGACAGTGAGGGTTTGGGGCAAGGGACCCACATTAGTGTGTGCAGAATTTACAAACTTATCCCCTAGGACTTCAGACACCCTTTCAGGGGTTGCGAAGCCTTTTCTCATTGTTGTCAAATCTGCACACTTGTTGTGAGTTGTCTTTTTGGGGTCCTGGACTGGCGTTGTCTCATAGGACTGGACTGGAGTTGAGGTCACACCTGCACCACGTAAGGGTAGCCGAGGGGAAGGTGATTTGGCCGGCGCAGCTGCTGGAGGCGATGGGAGGGGAACTGAGGGTTCCTCTTTAATTTCAAGGGTGATCTCCTCTGGGACATTTGTCTCGGCTTGGTCAGCGGGTAAGGTGAAAGCACCAAGATTCTCTAATTCATCCAAGAAATTGTCCAGGAAAAGAATCAAAGGGTTCTTTGCTGGAGGACACGGAGCTGCCAGGGACGGCCACTCCTGGGTAGGCCCTTGGTGAGCTCCGTTATCTGGGCCGGGAGAGGCTCTGTGCGTGAAAGGAGGGGCTGGTTCACTGGAAGCCAACTTAAAAATGAGCAGGGAGTGTGAAGCAAAAGAAAGGAAGAAACCAATAAAATAACAACAGTGCATCAAAACACAGAGACAGAAATGCAGGAAAGGTAGTGAATACAAAACACTATTTCATGCTGTGGTATAGATTTGAAGATATCTTGCTGAATTTTTCCTACATAAAACCATTAGCGTGTTAATTAGAAATTTATGTGGAAAATGAAACTCTCCTAGTATTCAGAAGGGGGTCTTCAGTGTCCAATGACAAAAGAGAGCTGTCATAGTGATTATAAGGATGTACAGTGAAACCTTAAGAGATTTAATGTCATTTAACAAACAGACCACCTCTTTTAAACTAGGTTCCAGATATTGACTTGGTAGTAGAAATGACATTAATGCAGGATGAAAGCCAGTAATTAAACCTTTCTCAGCTGCCAAATTTGTGATGTGTTCTTGCTTCCTGAAGCAGAGCCCAATGATAGGAATGTCAATAATGTTCTCACCTATGTTTGCCAGGTGATTATAACATATGGCATGACATATTTTTACTTCTTTATACATGAACACATTTCTAAATGAGTAAGTTTGGAAAAATATGTTTTGAGAACAGAAATCCATGATCAGAATGAAACTGAACTCTAATTCTTCAAAGTTTTTACTTTTATTTTATTACTAGGGGCCCGGTGCACAAAAATTTGTGCACTTGGGAGGCGGGGGAGGCAGGGTCCCTCAGCCTGGCCTGTGCCCTCTCACAGTCTGGGACCTCTCAGGGGATGTCCACCTGCTGGCGTGCCTAGTGAGGGGCTGAGGACCGTTTTCAGGCTGCCCACAGCTCCCATTGACCCAACATCCCAGCGAGGCTGGCTGGAATCAGGTTTCTGGGGTTTATTTATCTTCTATAATTTAAACATTGTTGCTTGAGCAGAGGCCTAGGCAGGCAATGGAAGCCTCCTGATTGCTTCAGCTCTGTGGCTTCTATAATTGAAACATTATTGCTTGAGCAGAGGCCCACCAGCCTAGTCAGGCAGTTGCAATGGAAGCCTCCTGTTTACTCTAGCTCCATGGCTGCTGGCCTCCATCTTGGCTGGGTTAATTTGCATACAGCCACTCTGATTGGCTGGGAGGCGTGGCTTGGCTGGTGGGTGTGGTTTAGGTGTCTCAGAGTTATGGTTAATTTGCCTATTACTCTTTTATTAGATTAGATTATTTCTTACTTCAAAGTTTTTAAAAAATTCAAAGTAAGTGATTACATTGGAAGGGAGCATATGTTAGTGGGAAAAATCTTCTGCTCGGACTCCCATCTCTCTCAATAGCTTGACATTTTGTATGTAAACTTGGGGTGGTATCATTTAAACTGAATCTTCTGAGTAAAAGTAGCCTTCTGTATATCTTAATATCATTACTATATTCTGTAGATATTTAACAAAACGTAATTTTTATGTAAATTCATTCAAAGGTCTAGAAACGCTGCCTAGTAACATTCTAATACATGTATCTGATGCTACTGGGCTGGACGATGGTTCATGCCATGCATACGAAGGCCTTGAGAGAGGCTGGAGGGTGACATTTTACTTTAGTTCTTCCCAGGGAATGATTTTGGTTTGGAAAGAAAAAAGGTTCAAGAAAGAGTATGGAGATGTGCTTTCTGGTCGGTTGTTTAGGATGAGTTGGTTGTTCTGCACTCAGCCCTCTGGGTGCCAGGGCCTTAGTACATATCAGCGCACAACACACCCCCACTTAACCATTGACTTCTATGTCATATAATAGGAAAGGGGCATTTATAGAATTTATTTAGTTGTGTTTTTTCTTTTTAAAGCAACTATTCCATGTCATGGGATAAATGAGACAAAGTGTCATAAAACTTATGTGAGCATCTTATAGAAGATTCAGCACTAAGGCTTCTTAGCACCTGATACAAAGAAATACTCTACACTTGGTCTATCACTGGGTAGACAGACATTCCTAGCAAGTCCTGTATATATTTAATTTTTTAATTAGAAATGATCTGGATCTTATTTGATAGTCTAGAGAGGGTCCCTTATTGACCAGAGTCCAATTGTACGCTCAATGGTATGCAACACAAGGACAGATTTTGAAAGCCTGTGAAATATATAACAAATTCAATATGATTACTTTTCACTTTCTCTCATGGTCAGGGATATTATGTGGATGATAAAGAAAGATCTTTAAATTCTGCCCCTATCACTATTACTATTGCGGTGTCATTACTACCGTAGTCACTAATCTATGTTTAACAGGTTCAAAGCACTTAGCTTTATAAAGGACTTAATTCTACTGAAAAGTCAAATTAAGTATCCTGGGACACTCATATCACAAAAATATACCTATAATACAAAAATCATTAGAATTGGACTCTACTATACAAAAAGCAGAAATATCAGAAATGTTATCAACTTATATTTGAGCCACCCTTGAAAAACAGTATATCAAGAAATGTGATTGAGTGTGTCAAAGAGTGATTCATAAGTCACTTGAATTCCTTCCTTTATTTGCAAATATCAGTTAGAAAATAGGATATGTAACATATGCTGGATATCATCATTTAGAAGTACATTATAGTTCTTTTTCTGAAAATGATGGAGTTCTACATTACTGAGAAATTTCCTTCATTAAGCCAATATCACAGCACAGATTACCAGAGGGAATAAAACCATTAAGATTTTTTTCCAAATTATGGATGTAAGATTTTCAATATATTTTCCCCAGCAGTGAGAATAAAACACTATTTATCAGTGAAATTTGTACATTCATCTATTTATATAAAATGTAAAATCTGGTGTTCTAAGAAAAAACTTAGGAAACTGAAAATACATTTAAATCATATTCACAACAAAGATTAAAACACTGTGATCTAAAATATTACATCGCTAATATTAATTAGGACATGATGGAAGAAATTCTTAAATGTTAAAATAAGCCTTTGTAGAGATACATGCTTATTTTTCTTATAAAATTTTATTTGAAAGTATAGTTGCTTTGAATTTATTTGGTAGTTCATTCATTTAAGATGATTGAATAGTGGATAAGCCAAATATGCAGATGAGGATTCTTATCTTTTCATTTATCACTAGAAACTACTAAAGGAAGAATGTTGATCTCTAAGTGCTAAGCTCTGGTATTGAAGTAGATATACTGATGAAGATTCTGGAAAACTTTATAACCAATCAACCAAATTGGACAGTACCAAATGGTTCCATTTCCCAATGATAATGGATTGAGAATTACCCCGCAGCTGAAACCCAAAGAGAAGTAGAATGGATATAATGCCAACCTTTGCCCTTTTAAAGAAAATGCTTCTTTTAAAATAGGAGATCTTAGATGACTGGTATTTGCTTTTGTGAAATCCTCCTAAGACTCATTTCCAAGGAGAGGTTAGGGCACTGGGGGTGCTATCTTGAGGTGGTCTCGCATTGGAACATGAAATGACTGTACAACATCGGATGCTGATGTTGTGTTGCTGGCTCTAGATGGTGTATTTCCCATGTCCTAGCCTTGATCTTCATTATTTATTAAAATAATCAACAAATTATGCAACATCATACACTTTTTAAATGTTCGGAAGTACTTACAATATTTTGAAACTAATTCCTTGGTAATTTAAAGTTTTATCCTTGGAGGTTAATAAAAAGGTGAAAGAAATCCCTAAATACCATCCATAAGAAGAGCACACTCTATTATAACTTAACAGGAAATTACTAAAAGAAATTCACATTATGAGTAAAGAAAGCAGAATAGCCTTTTCTAGTTAACCAGTTCAGGGAGCAAAGTTCCTTTTAGACCAGATATTGAGAAAGATAATTATCTTTAGCCACTAGCTCAAGTGAGATAGTAGAACTGGCACATAATTATCCTAAAACTATGAACTACACATGAGGGCCCCTAATGATCAGTGATATTTTCATTCAGTCTAATAAACACTTTAAAAATTTTACTCTATTTCTCTTTCTATATTAAAAATTTTACTTTAAAATTTAATTTAAAAATTTTACTCTATTTCTATGTTAAAAAAAATCTCAAGACTTATACAGAATTTTTCAACCTAATTACCGTGTACTTTGAAATAATCCATATTGGGATCTATTCATTTACCTATAGATGCATATATGCATACATACATACATATGTATATAGTCCATTTAATATATACATATATAAAATGAAGCTTTAGAAAAAAATCACGTTTCAAAAAACCTGAGTTTCAGAAAGCAGGTATATTTATCTATAATATAGGCTCTTATGATACTAATTTTTCTCTTTCAGTATTTTAATTAGAAAATGAAATTCTCAAAATCAAGCAGTACACCTTTATGCCGGCACCCATAAGAAAAATTAAGTTATGTTGACTTGACTTGTCACTCAAACTTGGAAGCATAACATGTAAATCTCTTGCTTTACAATAAAGATGAAGTTCTTAATGACCTAATATCAGCTGTTATCTTACTCCAAGCTCCCAGTGTCCTACTAATATGCTAAATGTCTTCTTACCTTGTTGGAGCTTACGCTGTGGATTCTATCACTCGAGAAGCTGTGGGGTAGTGGAGGGTCGGGGTAATCCTCGGCGCCCTTGGCTGTGCTCCTCTTCACGACTTCTACATAGGAAACAGGGAAGATGCCTTGTCTGTTGGTTCCTGGAATTTTACCTTCGTACCAGTTCTGATCAACTCTTTTGAGAAGAATAACTCTATCTCCCTGTAATGAACATGAGGAAAATGCATTTAAGTAGGAAGGTGTCAACATAAGAAATATAATTGCCAACGTTTTCTAACAAACAGTAGTTTTTCATTTGGGAGAGTGTTATACCTCCAGTTTCATTTAGTCAGGAGAAGGCAACTAAAGTCTCAGTTCATTCCCAAATTACCGCTGATCAACATGTATGCCATTTAGTCACCCATGCACAGCACCTTCCCCTAAGGGTGCTTGGTTAATGGGAATGGGCTCATACACGCTCATACTGCTTCCGTGTGAAATGACTTGTGTAATGCCAAAAAGCAGAACGGGTTAATAGGCAACATCTCCTGGACAGCAGCATCTGTCGCTGACGGAGTCCACAGAATGAGCTTCCGCAGGAAGGAAGAGCTTCTGAAAGTGTCACTCAGCTCTCTGTGCTGGCGTGCCTGAGGTGGCTTGCAGGAACCAGCCTCCGGAAGGGATGAAATTGAATGGCACGCCATTTTTCTTTTTACCCTACACATGCTAACTAGTAACAAAGAGTGAAGCGAATGGGGTGGGACAAAGACAGCCCTTGCGATAGATAATCCACGTCTGTGGCCAGGGCCGACACCCATTTGGTCTGCATCCGGGTCTGCATGGACGGCCTCTCACCAGTATCTGTTCTGAGTGATGGATCGCCACGCCCCAGTGGCCATTACGTCTTTTTATAGACCCCTGGCTTGTAGAGTAATAGAACTTTCTACAGTCACTATTCCTGCCACCTGCAGTGATCAAGCCAACGCCACAAAACAGTTTAAATGTTAACTCAAGATCACACGTGGCCCAGAAATGAACGGCTAAGATGTGGTTAGACGCTAAAGCTCCGCGCAGCTGCATCACACAGATCATGTGCAAGTTTGGTAGCTGCCTCTGCTAGGGCGATAGAGGCGACTGACACAAGGGCAGAGCTTCAGCGCCGCAGGGAGGCCTTCGTCAGCCCGGGGTGCTCAGAGCCAAAGCTCGCTTTTCGCAAATGCTGGGTGTTTTATACAGACTGCCCCACTGCCACGGAGCAGAACGTACCAAAGCTGAGTGGATCTCCCTGCATCGTAAAGTTGCCTTGCTTTTCTCTGATGCTAGGCTACTGCTTGAGCTATCATTGCATTGGTGGAAGCTCCGATGGAAAGTATGAAACGAGCTGATACAGATGCTGTGTGACAGCTTGGAGGGTAGGAGAGGATCTGTTGATATGATGCAGACCCAGGTCTCACAGGGGAGGAGGAGATGAGGCTCTGGAGCCAGGAGGAGAACAGGGGTCCTTCCCTGCATTCACCGCAGGCAGGAGGTGCTCTTGGCCTGCCTGCGTGTGACCACAGCCTAGTCTGCGTGGTGGGCAAACATACAACAGGTGCCTCGAACAAATGGACACGATTGCTTAGCAAACACCGAAAACCATCACGGAACCATTCTCAGCTGCGTAAAACAGCAGGTTAGCATGCTTTACCTTCTTCTAGGAAGAGGCACTAGGATTGGCTAGGCTTTCAGGAAAACGGGGGTCAGTCATGAGGCCCAGATAAAGGAAAAATGCTCCCCAGGAAGAAACAGCTTCGGGATTCCAAGTAAACATACTAGTAATTCACATTAAAAAAGAAACGGGGATGACGAGGCAGCCGCAGAACAATCTTCTGCAGCCTATTGAGTGCTTTTCCACAAGTTTAACTCCAGGGTGCTCAGGCCAGGGCACCCCCCCGGGAGGGCAAGTCCCTCTGAGAAGCTTTGCGTCCCACAGGGACCTCATCTGGACACCAGGAGAGGCAGGACCCCGTGGCCCAGGGCAGCCCCAGGGAGGGAGCGCTCTGTTCTTTCTTTACAGAGAAACGCAGACCTGCCCAGGGAAGAAGGCAGCCTTTGCAATGCACCAGGTCGGAAAGCAGCCCGGGTACCTTTCTGAGCGACAGCTCCACGTTCGTGTCCGCGTTGAAGTTGTATTTGGCGATGGCTTCTCCGATCTCTCCGGGCTGGGCTGGGGGCGGCGGCCTGGCGGGCTGAGCTTTCTCGGGAGGCGAGAGTTTCTAGGAGGAAGACAGTTGTTATTCCTGATGGGCGAGGACCTTGGGATGAGCACCCGGGTGAGCGGGCAGGGAGAGGACCTACCTCCACGTAGGAGATGGGGAAGATGCCCACTCGGCCAAAGTGCTCCCCCTCGTACCAGTTCTGGTCGATTTTCCTGAGGATGTAGACAGTATCTCCTTTTTTAAACGACAGCTCCCTGCAAGAGACACGCGTAAGTGGGTTTTTCTCGATGGAGAGCCATTATTCTGAGGATCAGTAGACCTGCCTTCAGCTGGGAAATACACTTCCCATACACAACCCACTGTACGCCATGAGCGTCCGTAGACCAACTTTAAGATCATTTTGCGTGAGAGTTTCCAGCTGACAATATTCCAGAGCACCTGAATCGTGAGTAATCGATCTGTTTTTTGTAGTATTCATTGCACATTGATTTTTAAAAAATTAAATTCAAAATATCGTGGCATATGGGAACGGCTTCCATTTTGGGCGCGTGGCAGTTATAAGGAAAAATCTGTCCATCCCATTTGCTCACAATATTATAACTTTGCAAGTGTGATTTTACCTTGTTTTCCTGTTTAACAATGGAGACATTACATTTGGTGAGTTACATAGCTGTATTTTTTAAAAGTAAATGCATTTCATGTATTAGGTGAGTAAAAATAGCTTTTAAAATAGATATTGATTTGAAATAGGCATTCATCTCTTTGCCTGTTAGATGTTTGGCATGGAAAGCGCCCCCGTCTGGGCATTAATGGAAACGACTTAAAATGAGGCTAGCCCTTCGGTAGCTTTCAGTGCTGGCTGGGCGTGGGAGCCTTTGAACGTTGCCGGAGTTGGCCAAAACCTTGACTTTTGTTGCAAACAGGTCATTGCACAGGGATGAAATGATGGGCAGCAGCTCTATGTATGTGAGAAGAGAGCAAGAGGGATGCGACGAAGCTGCAATAAGATATATTTATTTATGGTGGGAGGGGAACATTTTTCTTTTCTTAAAATTGTGGGACGGCTTCCATGGTGACTATTTAACCTGCTTCTCTGAGGCGTACACCATGAGGCTTAGTTGATTTGGAAGAGCTTTATGGGAGGGGTGGTGCAGGCAACCCTCGGGTCTGTGCCGTTGATGCTCCCACGGGCGGCTGGTGGAAGAGCAGGCTTCCCCGAGCCTTTGGTAATTTTGGACTGTCACAAAGGAGAAAGGGAAGTCACGTGTTCTGTATCGTTATTTTATCAAACCAACGTGCATCCCCCAATTGCCACACTATATTCAAAAAACAGTAGTAGCGAGGACCAGAGTATAGAAGACACAAAGCAGATGTTACTTCTCTAACAATAATTTTAAAAATGTAAGTTTTTCTTTTAGGAATATATATACATATATACATATACATATACATATACATATACATATACATATACATATACATATATATATATATATGCCATGTTCAACATCTTAATTTCTAAATAGCATTTTTCTTATTTGGTTCATTCCCTATCTCAGCAGCCTCAGTCAATTCTGAATGATTTTATTTTCTCTCTGTCTTCTACCAGAGACAGACTCTGGAACAATGAATTTATATAATACACATTTTCATGAATAGATATTTGGGTTATTGTATATATTCAGTCTAAACCACGCAGTGTAATTTTATGCCAGTTTACAATGAATTTAATATCCTGAATTCTAATGGAGACTACAGTTTCTTAAATAAGATCTGGGCAACACGGGCCACTGCGAGGTGGCAGATTCCCTCCCATTTGAGCCAACTCATGTACCTCGTACCTGTGCTAACTCTCCTCAACTACACGCCCATCTGATGAACAAGGGCCCAAAGAAAAAAGGGAAAGAAAGTATTGCAACACACGACTATGACAACACCAATATCAAAGGCCACAGAGAGAATGTTGCTCAGACTCACTGAGCTTTTTTTAAAAAAAACAACAACATATTTTTATTGATTTCAGAGGGGAAGGGAGAGAGAGAGAAATAGAAACATCAATGATGAGAGAGAATCATTGATTGGCTGCCTCCTGCACGTCCCCTACTGGGGATTGATCCTGAAACCCCAGCATGTGCCCTTGACTGGAATTGAACCCAGGACCCTTTCATCTGCAGGTCAGCGCTCTATCCACTAAGCCAAACTGGAATCGCTAAGCTTTCAGTGTCGATACATGGAGATTTTATGGTAGGAATCTGTGCACAGTTCTAGTCTTCAACCCTGAAGACTGTCCTTGATTTAGTTGGATAAATAAATGTTATAAAATTCTCCCAGGAACTGTTAATTACTCCCAACTCTTTATTTTTACTTCATCTTGACACGAAAATTTGAGAAACAAAGATGCTTCTTTTCTTTTTTTGTTTTATGTACCCATTCAAATTCATTGTGCTGTAATATGTTTAGTGTAGTTTAAAACTCAATGATTCTCAGCTAAACTCAAAATGAAAATAAAATTACCCACATTCCAGTTAATTCAGAAGGAACCATTTAATTAGAGTGGATTGCTGAATTGTTGGAACATGTCCCATTGCATTGTTTATCACTTAAAGTATTATTAAAGTGTATAAAGCCAACTTAAATCAGATGATGAATACTTATATTACTTACTTAGATGTCTGAGCCTTAAAATCATAAACAGCTTTTGCAGGCAACTTCTAGAAAGGAAGGAAAATGGTTAGCACTAACTTAAAATTTTGGATTTCCTACAAGAAAGCAGTTTCACAGGAATTAAAGCGAAGTAAAACCTCAAGGAATGATTAAAAATATATAATGTAAATTCTATATGCAATTTTTTAATAAATCAATCAGTTCTTCATTTAGATGCTTAAGCTATAGCAGGAATATAATAGATGGTTTATTCACCATAACTGTTGAGTGTCATATTTCATCTTAGCAACTAAGGTAGATGAATGCCATAATAGGAAAATAAAATGCTTGCAGAGGATTCTGTCCCAGGTATAATTTTGGCTGTAACCAAGGTGTTTCCTGGGATAATTGTGGAGTCAGTTATCTGTCTTATGTATTGGCACAGCTCCTTCTGAATCATAATAAAAGAACTGGTGAAAGTTGGGAAGGAAGTCATCATCCCTTTTTCTAAACACTGTGAACATAGTAGCAGAGAAACATTAGCCCAGTTATCGCTGGGAGGCTAGTTAGCGGCCAATAGTATACGCTGGATGACCTTGCATTCCCCAGAGGGTTCAAGAATTCTTCAGCACATGGTAAACCAGCTGCTCATCTTTTAGTTATGACATGTGACATGTGTTTCGAATCAAAACGTGGGGCCCACAGATCTGACTGGGGCACCGATAAGCTAGCTACTCCACCTCTTCCTTCTCTACTTCCCAATGAGGCCCTCACCCCACTCTTTCTCCCTGTGATTCAGCCAGCCTAGGCCATTCTTGACTTCTTTTGGTGGGAAGTCCCATGGGCACAGGACTCTGTCAGACACCTGTAGAGATACTCCTGGAGGGGCTGCCAGTCTAAGACCAGCCTTCAGACCCCACCAGACCCTCATGACTCCAAGGTAGTGTGATCCAGAGCTCTAGGCCTGGCATTGGTCAAGAGCTAGTAGGTAGGTGGTTCCCAGGGACAGTGGTTTTTAAAAAATTCTTTATTGTTGGAAGTATCACATATGTCTCCCCTTTCTCCCATTGACCTCTCCCAGCCTGCTCCCGCTCCCGCTCAGGCCCTCTCCCCTCCACCTTATTGTCTGTGTCCATTGGTTATGCTTATGTGCATGCACACAAGCCCTTTGGTTGAACTCTTACAGAGCAGTGGTTTTGGAGGGACCCTCACCACCAACAGCAGGCCAGCAACAAATATCTATGTAGCCTTTGTATTGATCTGCAACAATGCTGACCTAGGGCCTTCCCTACATCACTGCCCAGGAGTTTGCAGATGCTCTCAGACCATGACTGTCCATTCATGGGTGTGAGGTCCAGAGGCACAGAGGTCTCACTCCACAGCTGGGCCGCAGCTGGGGCTGACCTGCAGCTGGGGTCAGAGTGCAAGCTCTCCAGTCCTTTGCTCGGGCTCCAGGGAGAACGTTCTAAGTTACTCTACTGTCATTTTTATGTTTTCAGTCTGTGTTCTTTAATGGTTTGGGACGTAACTTTGACTGGCCACGTTTTCAGGTATCTTACTGACAGAAACTGAAATGCTCTTGAACGAACTACCTCTTTTTCTGGAGTTCCTCTTCTTTCCCTCGGTGCACTCCTCCCCACGTCAGTCGCAAGGGATGCGTAACTTCTAGGGGACTCGCGGTCTATTGGAAAGGACAGGGCGAGAGTGAGGATCCACCTATTCAAAGCAGACTTGTTCAGCCGTTTTCCCTGGTGACAACGATTTCCCCCCTTAAATATGGAGACACCACAATGGAGACCATGGGTACAAAACTCATAGGGAATCATACAGTTGTGACATTAAACATAAAAACAGAGCATTTCAAAAGGAAAATTACCTGAGGTTGCAGAAGTATTATAGTCACACCTATAAATATAATTGTTCCATTGCTGATGTAATTATACAGCAGCCTCCAGGCCAGAAAGTTCATAGTTACAGGAATTTTTCATCTCAAAGACTTTTTAATATTTTCTATTTCTATTCTTTTTTGCCTTCAACTTATAATGACTATTTTAAGGCCTATGGAAGATGGAGAATAGCACTAATGTATAGAAATGGAGACATTTTGTGGAAAAACATTTTAAGAATGTAGTAAAGAAAAAGGAAGTATGATGAGAATGTAACTATGATCATGTCCATTCTCTCCCTCTCTCTGTTTTTAAATGTTTATTGAGACTTGAGATGTCATCTTGAGGCTTAATGCTTAAAGGGCCTTATTTCTGTTCTTTCCTTGTACTCAGCTTAGCTTATCAGAAGTAAATATTTATTCCAAGAAACAAAGGGATAAAAAGTCTCTAAACAGAAAGTATCACACCCATTGCCAAATTGCTTATGAAATAGTGAATTGTTTTTGTTCTCCTTAAAGCAAAGTATAAATAATGAGTTACTTTACAAAATTATGATTGCAGGGATCTCTCAGTAATTATCTTATACATTGCACATTTATATGTGGAATTGTAACTCAAAGTGTTCTAGTAGCCTATGTTATAAAGTTTTACCAGCGTAACTGGGTCAAAATTTGTAAATTCTTTCTCTTATCCCTTTAATAAATGTAGTTAAATTGAATAACAAGATGCAGTAACTATGAAATGAATCCATCTGTAAGGATGAGAAATACTGACTTATAAAAGTTTCGACTGCTTTGATGACAAGGAAGAATTGTCCACTGAAAGTAGGTGGGATGTTAGTTCCATGACAGATAAAGATCAATGCCTCACTCTCTGTGAGGTGTGGAACCTCTATACTTAGGAAGGTAACGTGGCAATAATATTTCAGATAAACTTAACCAGTTATTTTTGTGAATGCTAGAGGTTTACGTGTAGTATTTTCTCATTGTAAATTAATATATTTTTATGATCATAGGGCTCTCATAGTGATCATAAGTTTTAAATTACTTTTGCTAACCACAACTGGAAAAGTACATATTTTAATAAAATACAAAATACTCTTTAAATACATTGCAAAGCCCTCTGAACTCATGCCTTACTGATAGTACATACTCTATCTGCATATACTGTTGAGTGGTGATTAAACTAGGATTTTGAATAACCGGAAAAGGCAGATAATTTATTAAAAAATTAGATGCCCACATGGCTCAGTCAGTGAAAATTTCAAAATTGTAGAGATAGACTTTGAAAATGCTAATTTATTTTGAATCATGTTGCATAGTGTAAGTGGAGCAAAGATAAATACTAATAATACAGTGAAGTTGTGCAATGAGAATTAACAAGTAAGCCATATGCTACATTAATATGCAGTGTGAGTTATGTCTCTTTTTTGTGTATAGAGATATAGTCTATGTTACAAATTCTGACGTGTTAGGAGTTTAAATCTGTTAGTGCTACCTTCTCTTGACATGACCTTGGTCAAGTTCATTGTCCTCTTTGGGTCTCGGCTTCCTTCATTGTAAAACAGTGCTTATAATAATCCCTATCACCTAGGCTTATGCCAGTGTTAACTGGATAATGTATGTGGAACATTTTGCAATGTTGGGTACAATGTCTGGTGTTCCTTCTTAGAATCTACATGGAAAACAGATACACTTTAAGAATTAATGAAAGCAACTGTATATAGATATCAAAACACCTTGTGCTTATCAGTTCTGTAAACCTCAAAAAAACATTTTCTGCATCTGAATTGCTATCTGTCCTTGTGTTGCCACTTCAAGGTGATAATCCATCTATGGAAACAGAGAGTCACGTTTAATCTAAATGGCCTAATTCTAATGTCAATATAGAATTATTTTAGCAGAAATAGAAAATAAATTAAGCAATGGAATGGAAGAGAAAATGAATACACTTGAGTGATGGAAATGAGACTGTTACATATATGTATATACACACAGCTTACAGATACATTCACAAAAATTTTACCCGAATTGTCTCATTGAAGTGGAGAAAGTTATTAAACAAATCCTAGTCTCTTGTAATCATCCATCAATTACTTTGCTACATATTTCAGTTTTGCTTCCTAGAGTATTTTGCTGTAGTACCTTCAATATAGAATGTAAGCAAATTACTTATCGAGTGAAAGACTATAATGCTAAAAAAGGATACATATGTAATAACTTAATAAAATTTTTTTTTAAAAATCAAGGAAAAAACTAGTCATTGAACTATTGCTTTTGATTCATTTCCCAACAATAAAAGAGCTAGTGCATAGGTGTTAATCTCTTAAGGAGACGGCTAGTCAATTACGGGTTATCGTGACATCTTTTAAAATTGGTCATGTGTTTAATTTCCGGTTGTGCTGTAACTAACAGTTGTCCCAACTCTGACATTAAGCTACTAAACCATTTTCCCTTGCGACTTCGAATGAGTAAATTTTTGTGAACTGGTGATCACGTCAGGCCACACACACCGCGTCCAACCATCACACGGAAAAATGAGAACTGCATGGTGAAGAGCATGTGCACAGCAATGGAGCCAGGCGGGCTCACGGCTCAGGAGTGACGGGATGCGGGGATGGAAAATGACAGAGCTGGAGGGTGGGTATCTGAACCACAAGGAGAAGCAAAGAAAGGTTCGTCCACCTTGCAGACCCAGGGCACTGTCGTGGTCTGGGTGGTAGTGGCTACTGGTGTCCACATCTTGGAGAGAGGCACTGTGAGGCATCCTCCCACAGTCCTTCTGGTACCAGGGACAGTGGGCAGCACCATCTGGGGGCAGCGGGTGGCAAGGCTGGGGCCTGGGGCTCCTCCTGAGAGCTCTCAGCGACGAGTTCCTTTCGGGGACATCCGGCAGCAGCTCACTGATCAGACGGTGCAAGATGCTATTGTCCGGCAGGCTCCCCCTTCTCTTTTCAGCCTTAATTTGGTCACAGATGTCTTTAAGGGCGGAGTCCAGGGCCTCGAACACGGCCGTTTTGCATTTCGCCTTTTCCGTCTGTTTTCTGGGCGCCGAGTGCTTTTTCCTGCGGAAAGGCACGGGACTGACGAGAAAGGCAAGTTTCGAGAGGCCGGGGTCCGGGTCACGTCTCCTGGGCTCTTCGGGACCCTCGTGCTTCGCTCTTTCGTGTTTTCGCATCGTGGTAAACCGAGTGTAAGAGGCAGGGCACCGGCCTTTGCAGGAGCTGACGAGGTGCCGGTGGTGGTGGTGGTGGTGGTGGTGGTGGTGGTGGTGGCTGGACCCGTAGAAACTCTCCGAGGAGGTGAAGGAAAAGTGGTCGAAGTCGCTGTCACTGCAGAAGGACGAGCCCTCCACGTGGACGCAGTCGCTGTGTTCGGACACCACCCCGTCCTGGTCGCTGTCCGACAGCTCCAGGTGGGTCCTCGACGGGTCGTCGCTGGTGACTTCAATGTGGATGGGCACCAGGGTTTTAGACGTGCAGCCCCGGGGCCCCGGGCAAGGGTGCCTGCCTGGACTGTCTTCCTCCAGCAAGGACTCGATGGAGAACCGCCTCGTGGGGCACAGCCCGTGGGGCTGGGGCTCGAGGACCGCAGGGGACAGCATCTCCTCGCCCAGGTTGGGCATGGATTTTGATTTCTGAATCAACTTCTCAAACTCCGAGATGCGGGTGGGGACCATGTCCCTGGGCACCTCGTCAGCCGAGGACTGGCTCCATCCGTGGAGCAGGCCCTGGGCGTGCGGCTCGCTTTCGTACTGCAGGATCCTCGACTTCACGGAGCACATCACCTCGGAGCTCATCAGGTCCTTGCGGTTGATGCGGTGCATCTTCTTGTACATTTTCAGGAAGCCCGGGGCGTTGTGGGCTGACCCGTGGCGAAGCCAGGACCTGCCGCCGGCCCTGGTCTCCTGGAGGCAGGAGGACGCCCATGGCCCCGGGCAGCCCTCCCTGGGGTCCTCTTCGCAGAGCAGAGAGCCCATACTCTCGGACTTGGCCTTGGGGTCGGGGAAGCCGCCGCAGTCGTCATTCAGGAGGTCGTCGCAGCTGCGGGACTTGATTTTGGGGGACACGGCTTCCTCGGTGCTGCTCCAGACCTCGGCGTTCTGCCGGGCCATCTGCCAGCCGTTTTTGAAGGCGATGGCCCGCTGAGAGTCGCGCGGGACGTCCAGGTGCTGTCTGTAAGGGGGACAGTCATCTACCTCCTGGCAGGGGCGGCCGCGGGGCCCTGAGCAACTGCAAAGGGGTGCACACATTTTGCTATCATCCCCACCTTTTAATCCGGAGCAGCGTGGTGGGAGAGAGACGTGTGGAGAGGTTAAAAGTTTCACAGAGAGGAGAGCATGTCAGTTAGCATCAGACAGACAGGCAGCAAGAGAAGGCAGCGGGTTTAATACAGACACATTGTCGCTCACCCCGGAGGCTTTACCTCCCGAGAAAGCAGTCTGATTCTAAGGCACGATACTGCGTTTGCAGTGAACGTAGCTTTAAAGATCTTAGCGTTGACAGGACCATGCATAAATCACCATTGCTGCAGCTACTACGACTGATAGCCAATAAGACCTATTTCTGCTATTGAATACTTCGTGCATCTTTCTGCAAATGTTATTTGCCTCCAATATAATATAGTATCTTAGGTGTTAACAGCATGGCCTGGGAGCAATGTAAAGGTTTAATAATTTAATGCCCCAAATGATATGGATAATCAAGTTAATAGGGTCAGGATTTGAACCTCATTTGATGTATAATAATAAGAAGGTAAAGCATAAATGTACATTCAATTAAAACTCCCATAACTGCGTTAGTTAATTTTTCATGGGCACTAGATGGGAAAAGCTATAAGACAAAGTAGTTTCCAAAACGGCAACATCCAGATGCTGTGAACTATGGCTGCTAACATTTTCCCAAGAAAAAACAAACAAAACTTGCGTATCAACAAAACTAACTTACATCTTTACTCTCTCCACATAGAACCATTGGGTAGGCAGTTTGTCACGAGCATGGCTGGATATATATACTGTAAAGCTCTCCTCAGAGGTAAAAGGCATCCTGCTCTTCCCCAGGGAGGGTCTTTTTAAACCTCATGTACCATTGGGTAATAGAGAGCTCAGCATGGCCTCAGTTTGGGAACATGTATGGGAAAACTCTTTTCTTTTGCTTTGCTGAATTAGCTAATAAGAGGCCAAGTCCATCTGAGGAGGCATTTTCTTCTCAGAAATAAACCTAGTGGAAGAAAATAACTCTGTTGAGCTCCTGCCTTGCAATCTTTCCAAATTCTTAGGAAGTCAGTAAGCACATGAAAAGCAGACAGGTAGTATTTGGAAAGGAGGTTGGCTTTATACTCCCCAGGAGGGAAACAGCTAAATCAATCACTTCTTTCAGCGTTTGGGTGGTCTCCGAGCATAAAGACTCAAGGGCATTTCGTGACCTCTGTGTTACCTTAGGATATTCGCTTGCATCGATGAGCACACTCTGATAAAGGCAACCTTGCTAATTTGAGGACAGGTATCAAAGGGCCTCTCCCCGGCCCCGGAACCTTCTGGTTAATTTTCACACTTTATTAGGATAAAGAGCAGAACTGGTGTCCTCAGTCTATCCAGACTCTGGGCATCAGAACCAGCCTGGCTTTTGCATGCAAACCAGCTCCCTCTCACTTTTAACTACCTCGTGGCCACACTTCTAGTGCCTGCATTTGATAGACATGGCGGAATCAGTGCTATTTCACGGAAACTCCTGTGAGAGGTCGCTTTCTTCACACATTTCAGATTCTTTCTGGGTTCTGTCTCAACCCCAGGAGGCTGGAGGAGATTGTGGAGCCCTAGATGTGGTATAGCCCCAGGTGCCTAGTGACGCTGGTTCAACCCTCAGTCTCCGTCTTAGCAATGGGCCTGTTACGGTGGCACCAGTGCACGCAACAGGATTTCAGACACTGAAAGCAGTAACTTGCCCCCTCTCAGCACAACTCGCTGACTTTCTGGAGAGGAGACAGGTCGTATGGAAAAAGGGCTTGGTGGTGTCTAGGGTTTATAATTTTGGCTGAAAACCAATTAGTTCTTACCACCATACTGTTGTGGATAGAATACTATATTGATGGATATTCTACTGTATATATGCACATTGACTGAAATATAGAGCAGACAGTTAAAGAGATGACTTCATAGTTAGACAGATTTTATCTAGAATTAAATAATAATTTAAAAAAACCTGATTTGTTTTAGGCAACAATGTTCTCTCTGTTGCTACTTCTAATCCCTATTCTATAAATCTGATTAATTTTGCTAGTTGTAGAACATTAGAAAAATTTGATAATATGCAAATGTTTGTAAACGTAACCCTTTAATAGCCTGCCAATACATTATTTGAGACTTTGAATTTGTCCCCTTTCCCCCCAAAAACCCCAAAATGATATATTTGGAAGGAAAAAAGCATTAACAGATGATAGATTCCTTTCTCGCCACTTGGGTGGCTCACGCTGAGTTAGTCTGTGTAGGAAGAAAGCTATAGTTCCAAAAGTTCATTTAAATGCTCTCTCTGGATAGTTATCCCTGGACCAGCTTTCACAGTGAACTGCAGCTTAAAACACATTCTAGTAACTTGTTTACACTCCTGTTTATTGCTGTTTACCTTTTGCTCTGGATGGGGAGGAAGGGGAAGAACTAATGAAAGCCTGGGTCAGGGTGGCGCTTGATCCTGGGGGGTCCGCCCGGCCGGGGCTGGTCCTGCTCGCCCTTGGGTCCCCCAGGCCCCTCGGCTGTCCCACGGCCGGCTCGCTCTTCCTCCTTTTCCTGAAGTCACTGGCCAGGCCTGCAGAGCTGCAAGAGGAATCACTGCAGTGTGGTTGGTGTTGGAGAGGGTTAACGTGAACCAGAAAGACGGGCGGGATATGCTAGCCACAGTGTTATAAGTCTTCTCCCCCAACCCCCAAACTGCATTTTTAGGTATTTATTCCTTGATATTAAACGCTATCCTCTATAATAAAAGGGTAACATGCAAATTGACCCTAATAGAATGACAGGGAACGACTGGCTGCTATGATGTGCACTGTTCACTAGGGGGCAGACACTCAACGCAGGAGCTGCCCCCTGGTGGTCAGTGCACTCCCACATGAGGAGCTCCGTTCAGCCAGAAGCCAGGCTGACTGCTGCGAGTGCAGCGGTGGTAGTAGGAGCCATCCAGCGCTAAGGATGTCTGATTGAGGCTTAGGCCGGGCCTAAGCCTCAGTTGGACATCCCCTAAGGGCTCCCAGGCTGTCAGAAGGATGTCTGACTGCCAGCTTAGGTCCGATCCCCTGGGGAGTAGGCCTAAACTGGCAGGTGGATATCCCCCATGGATTCCTGGACTGTGAGGGGGTGCAAGCCGGGCTGAGGGACCCCCATCTCTAAGTGCATGAATTTTTGTGCATCAGGCCTCTAGTTTCTTTGTAATTGTCATTTAAAAAATAGACTATTTTTAGGTGGCTGGAAAAGTGATTGGAAAGTATAGAGAGTCCCACATCTACCCTGGCATACAGCTTCCCCTATTATTGACATCCGTTACCAATGTGGTACATTTGTCACAGTTGGTGAACTATACTGTTACATTATTATTAAATGTAATTAGAGTCCATGGTTTACGTGTTTTGTTGAGCATTCTATCAGTTTTGACCAGCGGTTCTCCACTTGTGGATCGCAACCCCTTTGGCGGTCGAACGACCCTTTCACAGGGGTCGCCTAAGACCATCCTGCATATCAGATATTTACGTTACGATTCATAACAGTAGCAACATTACAGTGATGAACATAATTTTATGGTTGGGTGAGGGTATTTAAAGGGCCAGAAGGTTGAGAACCACTGGTTTTGACGAACGTGGAACATGTGTCCATCACACCGCATCCTGTAGAATAGTGTTATGTCTTCCCTCCCTGGACATCTCCATGCTCTACCTTTTCCTCCCTCCCTTCCTGGACACCTGGAAACCACTGATCTTTTCATTGTCTATAGGGTTTTGTCTTTTCTGGAATGCCATATAGTTGGAACCAGTGGTTCTCAACCTGTGGGTCGTGACCCCTTTGGCAGTCAAATGACCCTTTCACAGGGGTCGCCTAAGACCATCCTGCATATCAGATATTTACATTATGATTCATAACAGTAGCAACATTATAGTTATGAAGTAGCAATGAAAATGATTTTATGGTTGGGTCACAACATGAGGAACTGTATTTAAAGGGCCAGAAGGTTGAGAACCACTGGTTGGAACCAATAGGATGCAGCCTTTTCAGATTGGCCTCATTCATTTAGCAATATGCCTTTAAGATTTTCTCCTATCTTTTTGGCTGATAGCTCATTTCTTTTTATTGTTGAATAACATTCCCTTATGTGGCTGTACCACAGTTTGCTTACCCATTCAGCTACTGAAGGGTTTCTTGGTTGCTTCAAATTTGGCCATTATAAACAAAGCAGATTTTTGTGTGGATATGAGTTTCTAATCATCTTTTTAAAAAAGTTTTTTGTAAAAATCCTCACTCGAGGATATTTCCCCCCCACTGATTTCTAGAGAGAGTGGGAGGGAGAAGGGAGGGAAAGAAACATCGATGTGAGGAAGACACATTGATTGGTTGCCTCCCACAGGGGCCCCTGCCGGGGCTGGGGAACTTGCAACTGAGGTACATTTGATTCTTTGACCAGGAATCAAACCTGGAACCCTTCAGTCTGCAGACTGACGCTCTAAACACTGAGCAAACCACCCAGGGCTATCATCATCTTTTAAAGGAAAAATTCTCCAATTAGTGTAATATGTGATGACTGACAATTCAGTCCGATGCTTTGTATTGTCTACCTGTTCCCTATAAGGAAGCATCCCAACCACATGGATCATCCAGAGTGGGGAGGCCAGGATGCAGGGAAGGACTCGGAAAGAGGCCGACACCTGATGAGACAAACTGCTCACCTCAGGGCTTCCCGACAGCCTTTCCTAACAATCTTAGCTTCGAAGACCTTACACTGCAACCCCAAGATTTTCCTACTTAAGTCATCAATGGCCAGTGACTTGGTCAGCAAGTAGACTATTGAAGCGTCCTTTCACCCAGTCTTAATGGCAGGATGTTTTTATCATGGTTCTCGATCTGAGTGTGTAATTCGAGACAGTGAGCGAAGCCACACGTCACACAGCCCACTGCCTGCCACGTCGTTAGTGACAATGGCATGACCAGTGGCAGCAAAAGTGCATCAGCCCCTAGGAGGCAGCCGAATGCTGTCTGCTGTACAGACAGCTGGTCTTACTCAGCCCACAGGGTTAGCACTGCTTTATCAGTGAGTAAATGGAGCACACAGGCTCTGCAAGCACAGAGGAGAAGCAGACCTCAGAATCTGCCTGCACTCATCCGAAAAGGGTGCCCCATCTTCTCCTAGACCTGTCTTGCTGTCATCAGTCTGTCATGTGAGGGTCTGTGTCTACAGCAAGCCTCATGCCAGGTCAGAACTCTAAAATTCAAACATTTTAGGTACAGGTGTGGATGGAAAAAGACATAAAAGGAGGGGCTGGGGGAGCTCCTTTCTTAGTGATATTCATGATATTCATGTCATTGGATGGTACTCATGGACCTAGTTTACAAAGTCTTCTACTTAGGTTGAGAGAAATCTAGAGAAGGGCAAACTAATGTTACGAAAATATGTGTTGCTGATGATACAGTGTGGCTGGAGGCTTGAATTATTCAATATTGCTGTTGAACTGTGTCTGAATTTCTGTAATATTTTAAAGTAAGTATGATATACAAAGCCCACGAACAGAATTTACCCTGATAGACTTTTAAGGCAGGACTAGTGGTTGATTACAAGCTATTTTGGGTCAATTTTACTTTGTCTCTGCTTCTTGTCAAGTGTGTAAATTTAGTAAGTTATGGAGCCTAAGCGTCAGCATATTCAGAGATAAAAAGAGGTTAATGGTACTTAAGTCACAGCGGTGTCTTAAGGGTTGAATATGCTTGTGTACTTAGAATGCTTGGTATATAGTGTAAGTCCTTATTTATTGGTAGTAACAGTAATTCTCATTTGTGTGGTGAGGGTACAATGAACACATATGTGTTTTATAAAAATTTTCAAATATACAGGAATAGGCAACAGTAGTTTTCTGGTGTGGATATGCAAAACAGTTTATTCTGTGTTACTATTTATTCTTGTGTTATTTATTTGTATTATAACTGTCAACCTACTTTTGCCCACCCCTGTATTAAATGTGTCATATAACAGTATTGAAAATTAGCTGTTTATAATCCCCATTTACAGATATGGTTATAGAGGAGACAGGGAAGGGGAGAATTTCTCAGTCTGTGAAGGAGTCCAGAAATATTTCACTTGATTTTCACAGATTCTTAAATATGATCATACAAAATGATGCAGAAACAAAACAACTTCAGGAAGTGTGGTACATAAAATAAAAAAAACACGATCCATAATCCTCATTGCCGTTTCACGGAAAGAGAAAGCACTGGTGCACAATATCCCAGGCGCATAATGTGACAACATTCTTACCTACTGGGTCTTTCCAGGCTTCTGTCTATCGTGGATTGATACAGGGAGGCCTGTTAAGATAGAAGAATAGGACCGTGAAAAAATTGTCCATGAACATTAAATTAGGTATGCTAAAAGGGATATTGCCAAAGTTGAGATTAAAAATACCATTTATTATGATCAGAAAAGTGTCTCCCCTAAAAGAAATCATGCCACAGGGTTTCTACTTTCTTCCCATCTATTACTTTCTCTTCTGATTTACTGCACTGTGCTGCTCTGTTTTATTCAAATTATATCCTAAACACTGCCTGGGGGAAAAAAAGAAAAATCAATAACTGTTCCTTATGTTGGAAATTGGCTATAAATAGAAATTTCCTGTATAAAGGAACAGTTTGAAGATTTTTTAAAAAAACTTTGTAGTCATTCAATCCTTATAAAGCATAAACTGTTCAAAAATACGTTTTTTGTCATGTTGCATGTGTTATCTTTAAAACCTAAAATTTAAGCAGAACTTGAGACATCTTTTATATGTCAACATAGATGAAACATTTTAATAAAAACCACAGAATTTGGCTTGAAATTAAACTAAACTACTGGTACTCAAATCAGGTATAGATTATTACATCTTTCAAATAGTTAACTATCTTTCAGGTTAGTTTATAATAAATAATTTAATGAACCAATACATAGCCTTTAAAAAAGTTGACTTTTAACATCTTGATCATAGAATCAACTCTTTGTCCATGGTTGGAGGAACTAAAAACTGATAAATAATTCCAAATGCTTATTATACACACCATTTTCATGCCCCATTCTGAACAGTACAGTGAAATAGTTATTAAGCAAAAATGTTACATAAGAATTTTTTACTTCCAATGGCCATCCACTGGAATAATTGCTAAAATATCTAAAAGGTAAGAAGAATCACACTCTAGAATGCTGGAGGTGACACTGATGTCTAGAATGTATAGGAATATGTATATTAACTAGTCTTGGCCTTGATGACATTTCATTAATTCTTTATCACAAATAAACTGGTGCCAGAAGTCAGTTCCAGCATGTCATAACTGCAAGAGTTTCATCAAAAGATTGATGGAACTTGGGGACTCAACAAGGGCTGAGTCACATATGTTATCGCCTGCTAGAATGGCTAAAGGCATTTCCCCAAACCTGGAAAGGGATGATTGCTTGCTGCCAGACAACTCAGGGGATCTTAATCTACATGTTATTGCCTCCTACTGGCCAAACACCTGAACAGCTGTAGGCAAATTCTTCCAATCAATCTGACCATGAATTCTGTACCTAACCCTACCCTTTGAAGTGTGTATCTCCGCCTCACCTTGGGACAATTTGTGTTAATAAAAAGCAAGGGATCCTGAGACTAACGAGAACGTAGCTCCTTTTAGCTAAGCTCCTCTGACCTCCAAATGCCTTTCAAAATTATGTTTCGTCTCTGGACTCTTTATTAAGTTACACACAGCCCTTCTTCAGATTGCTGAACCCTTCTAGATGCTGGAACAAGAACCCCGGCAAACTGGTCTGATGAAGAATTGAAATTCTAGTTTGAAAATATTCTTCTATATGAATGTCTATAAATGTTAGTCAGAAATGCAGAATTTGACACATTTTATCTTTAGTTCTTGCCTCTAAGAAATATTTTACTAGATTAAAACCTTCTTAGTGGAAACTAAACACTTTAAGAACTATTTCTAGAACTGTAGTTTCTGTTTGTAAATTAGCACCAATTAAACAGTTAAAATATCAGTTTGTAACTTTGAAATTCTTTATGTAGATCAGTCTGACAAGCCCTTTTATAAAGCAGAATCTAAAATTGCTTCTATTCAGTAATATTTTCTTTTAATTCTATCTTACTAAATGAGAATGGAATCTTGCCCAGAAACAAAAGCATCCTCTGCAAGAGAATAGTTCCCCCATGTTAGACAGAAAAAGCATACTGTAATAATTTTAGTTCCTAAAAACATTCAGATTTCTAGGTTCTCAATAAATATAAACTTAATAAATATAAACAGGGAAAAAAATTCGGTCTGCTGATGTGATAAGTTTACAAGATTATTTTAACTCAACTCTGAATCAGATGTTGGAAAGGTGGAAAAATAAATACTAAATAAGAAGGAAGGCTAACAAGTAAATAAATAAAACCATGTACTTCGACTTAGAAATATTAATTCTCTATGCTCTCAGAGCGCAATACCCAAGAGCCTCGGAACGCTGCATCTGTGTGGATGGCTCCTTTCCTGCACCCAACCACAAACCACAGTTAATCATCAGAAAGTGTCCATTTCAGAGAACTCTTACAACACCCCAAGAATGGTCAGAAATTTTGGATTGCCAGTTTGGGATGAGCCTAAATAATATTGTCCTATGAATTAAAACATCCTCTACACTTCCTATTGTTTTAGCCTTAGGCTCAGAAACTAAAACAATTCCTCCTTGAGTTGGTTTTTCCACAATCCAAAATAAACTGAAATGGATTGTGTGACTTTATGTATACTCAAAGGAAAAGGTTTAGTATTAAATTAAAAGGAAACAGTAAAAAGTCTAGGAAACAGTAAAAATTCTTGTATGAGATTGTATGAATGGTACTCATCCTGAAATGGAAATTGTCTCCAGAAAGGAGGCAACCTGCTTTACCTATTATGCTTGACTGGGTATTTATATGTCACCATTATTTTAACACACCTAAACAAGGCTCATTTTAATGACATAGAGTCACTGAACCACTCTTTCTGTTAAGTGATCATGTGATTATACTTGCTTAAAAGTCCTTCATTATTGTTCATTGATGCCGGTTTCTCAGTTTTATTTATAGATATGTTGTTTGTGGCATGTACTAGGCATTTGATAAATGGTAGCAAAGCTAATTCTTATCATTTACAATTTTTACAGAAATGTTGCACATAGGTTACTAAAGTCAGAATATAGTACCTTACCAAAGTATTTTTTACACTCTTAAAAGAAACCATGATGTGAAACTAATAACATAGTTAATATGGTCTCAGGATCATACAACAACTCTCTCAATCCCAAAGAGGTAATGGCAAATTAGTTTAATCATCAGCAAAGAGCTGTTTTATGTGATTTTTATTGCCATTCCCACAATAATATAGAATGCACAGAATTAAGTTTCTACTATTTTTAGCCCAAGAATTTAACGGAAATCAAGAGTTAATAAGAAATAGCATTAAATATATAGTTTGTTTCTAAAAGATTTGAGCTCTAAATCTATCTGCTGGAAGTGCCAAAGGGTGGTATAAAGGAAATGGCCTATAGGTGAAGGCTATGAGTTCTGTTTTATTTTTAATGTGCCACTATCTTACCATGTGATTTTGGACATTATTTCCTAAAATCATTGAGCGCTACTTTTCTTGACCAAAAAATAAGGGAGTTGGATATGGTTATCTCTAAATTCTATTTCAGTTCTCAGTGAACCAACTGCCTTAAAAACAGCCTAGGAATATCTGACCAAAATATCTGAGAGAAATAGCTGAAAAAATTGAATTCCAAAGTAAAATTTTAGGCCATTCATGTGCTTAATTGATATCTTTTCTTCAGATGTGAAGGAAGCATAAGAATATACTTGTTTTTCTTCCCAGAATGTAATTGAAATTCTGATTTTCTTTACATTACATGCCTATTTAGAAAAAAAATGTGTTTAGAAGTGACTGAATTCACTAACCCAGAATGTTCCTGATTACTCTACTTTACTCTTAATTGAATGAATACCTAAATACTTGCATAACTTCTATTTAGCGTACTATTTCCTTTTGAGACTGTACTTGCAATTCCAGTTTTTACCACTGTGTGTCAGTACTATTTCCAGCAGCATAGGCATTCCACTAGTTTTATTTTATTTTCTAGTTGCACATATTTAACTGAGTTAAGACTTTTCAATGAAGACAAAATATTAAGTGTTTTTATATTTAGGACCACAGAGACACTACTATTCAAACACCAGTTTATTTCCTTAGTCCTAGCTGCTTCTAAAGAGTTCTCAGAGAGGTGTTTATGCAATGATGTTTAGCAAGACTGTCACTTTTGCTTGTGTTTACTAACGAGTCCTAAATCTGCTTTCCAAGATATTGTATTTTTCTTTGCAAGGAGCAGGATAAAAAGCTTTTGACTCTGGATTATTTCTGCCCTTTTCATATTCCCTTTGACCAATTCAAATAAAAGTTTACATTGCTGGGCGTAATTTTGTTTTACCCAGCAGACGGTGAAGAACACTTCCAGAGAGAGATGACAAGTCCATTTCATGTCATTCTGCTGCGGTCATCTGGTTACCGTGGGGCTGACAGGGCGAAGGACTAGAAATGCCTGTCGGTGTGGAACCGGAAGTTGTGACGTGTCAGTTACTTGTCAGCCCTGTTCTTTTCCTTTTTTTTTTTTTTAGCATTTAATTTTTTTTTCCAATTCAAATTTACATTCAACATTTACTCAGATGCATGTCAGCCCTATTCTTGATTTTATCTGATGCTAAAACACATAACTTGTGTTTAGGAAAGTGAAGCAATTACAATATATTTTAGGAATATGTGGGGCCCAACCATCTGATTATCTAAGAACCTAAAGGGTCATTTTTGCACCTCCGGGCCTGATGCTCCAATGGCTCCGAGAAGCCTCCTGGTGGCAGTGTGGTCTAATCGAAGCAGGAGGTCAATATTCGCACGGAGACCACTGCGCTTGGTCATTCATGACCCCACTCCTGGACGCCAGGGCTGCCCTGAGCCATTCAACTCAGCCCACATTTCAGAAAGCGTCAACACGGTATAATTCCTGTCCAGAGAATGGTACTGGTGACAACGTAATGAGGCGCAGGTAGATTTTCAGAAATAGCTTAGACACCGTGGTGAATTGTAAAACACAGATGTTCAGAATCACAGTAACAGCTCCTAAGAGAGGAATCTGAAAAAGAGAGCAATCGGTTTTTACCTCATCGGAAACACCAGGAGAATGATCTTGAACATAGTCCAGAGCCTTTTTAGGAGGCTGGGTGTCGGTGCACACCACAGAAGCAGAGTGTAGAGATGGAATGGAGGACAGTCAATGGCAGCAAGGAATGGACATGTGGAAAAGGTGACAAGAGTTAGAAATCGAGTGACGACAGCATCAGAAACACGCACAGAGGGACACGCATGGAGCACCGTGGGGGTGGCCTTGGAGGAAGGGGACCATGCTCGTCACTGATCTCAAGCACCGGGCGGCGTAACTGGTGGTGCGATTAGTATGTTTATAAACCCTGTTCCTCAGATCCAATGAGCACCCCTAGTCTCGGGCCACAGCGGAATGCAAGGTCGATTAAAGGAACATTAAGGGAGCAAGTGGGCAGTGGAGAGCGTGCTGTGGCTGGAAAAGATGATAGAAACATGCTGCTAACCTAGACTCAGAGCAGACATTGGGACAGTCCCTATAAACTGTCTGATCAACAATAGGAACACATATAATGTAAAGCTAGAGAATTTGTTGCCTCTGAAATAGAATATGTTCATGTGATTACTTGGATACAAGTTAGGGGAAAAAAAGGAGAAAATATTCCTCCTTATGAGGCATAGACAGTCTAGGAAAAATTCTTTGGTTAATATTTATTTACAGTCACTTTTGGTCCAGTTCTAACCCAGTCGCCTTTGCATTTTAATGGGCAAAAGAGATTATTATTATGTCCACCCAGGAGGGGAAGTGTGATCTAGTACCTGAGCGTATAAATCAGTCTATGATATGGCAAAAGAGAGACTGAATTCCCCGGTCTTTGGTAAAATTCTATGCATTGTAATAAACGGTATTTTCTTTGAGAGTTTAAAATCCAGAAACACCAGTAAAGGCATCAACAACATGTAACCGACACGCCTCCAATGCACTGCTGTTGGTAGGTAGAGTTCCCCAGTAAAACTTGAGCTGATGAAGGAAATTGCTCTTTGAGGCCTGTTGACTCTATAAATCACACAGACGGTTTCTGGAAGGTTCCCTTTGGTGGGGGTTTGGGGAATAGGGGTGTGGTGGGGGCTTTCAGTAGCAAGACTGGAAATCATCCCTTATTTTCCCCTTTCGTTAGGTCCCTGGGAGCAGAGGTGTTTCATGGGGGGGAGGGGGGTACTCTGGCAGGAGGTTGCAGTGGGAACTGTCCAGCGGTTTGCCTCCTAGCAGTGGTTTTGACATCTGACTCTGCCACCTACTCTCTCGGGCTCTTTACGGAACCCCTCTGGCCTCTGGTTTCTTCTCCTTGGAGGGGCCTTGTGGGGGCTCCCTGGGAAAATGCCTGCAGGCCCAGCCTCGCCACGTGCTTGGTGATACTGTTATACTAATATTGTTAGCACCAAGCCACCGAGCTCTTCTGAGTGCGCGAGACCCAAGCGGACTGTAAGCAAATCCAGGGCTGCTGTGGACCCGTCACTGTCCGCCTGCGCTAGGACCGCGTCTCTCCGCAGCTAGAATTTGCTGGGACACCCCGTGCGCCTGGCGGGTGACGGTGGCCCGGGTCCGAGCACTTGAACCACTTGGTCCAGCAGTGCCCGCGGGCCGAGCGGGGCCAGGCTGTGCCCCTGAGCGCACACTCAGCGCCTGTCCCCTGAAAGACGCCTGTGGCGTCGGGCAGCCTGTGGTCCACGCTCCCCTGGGCTCTCCCGCGAACAGTCCAGCCTCACTTACCGGCCGTCCGAACTCCAGCTCAGAAAAGAACTGATACCAGGGCTCATTCTCTAACTCTACGTCCTCGGGCTGAACGCGGTCCGTCTGGAGCAGACGCGAAGGCAGAGGGAAGGAAGAGGCACACTGAGCGAGGGAGGAGGCGGTGCGGCAGGTGCACCTGCTCTGGCCCCGCAGAGGCCCGGCCAGTGGAGTGAAACCAGTGAATCAGGGATGGAGATGCGCTTCGAGGGGCCTCCGGGGCCCTGGCAGTCTCCTTGGTCACCCTCCTGCTCTCCCTCCCTCCCTAGCCTGGGGCATGGACCCTGAGGAACTGGGAGAAGGTGCGTGGACAGCGCAGCAGAGCTTTAGGCCGCCCTCCTGCCCACCCTGGGGTGGGGGTGGGGGGTCAGTGCATCTGCCCTGGCGGGTCCCCGCGCTCAGCCTGCGGTGCAGACAGGCCACTTGGGTGCAGGCGGCAGGGCCCGGGCTGGAGGTGGGAGAGATCCAGGTGGGGGGAGTCAGGGTGCTGGAGGCGGTTAGGGGTCCGCTGGCAGCAAGACTGGGGGCTGGGTGAGGGGGAAGAGGGGCAGCCAGGTGGAGGGGGATGGAGAAGGGGAGGTACAGGGGAGAAGCCAGCCTCTGACTGTCTCCTGGCCCCTACATGTCCCCCAGGACCCCCCCAGGCGTTAGGAGGTGAAGGCAGGAGGGAGCTCACCCAGATGGGAGAGAGAGCCGGGGTGCTCGGGGTGCGCGGGCCAGGTGTGGGGAGCCCACTCCTGGGTGGAGGGGAGGGGCTACCCGTGACTTCTCCATGTGGTGACCTAAGAATGGGCTTCCGGCCGGGGTCCCGGGGAACAGGTGTCGGAGCTGTTGGGAGAGAGGGCTGCAAGAGAGGCGAGGAGAGACCATTCAGTAGGTGGAGGTGCCCAGGGGATGGAGGGACACCCGTAGCAGTGCCTTGGAGCCTGCCTCAGGCAGGAGAGGGCCTCCCGGGGACCAGCGGGGGATGGTCTGGACCAGGCAAAGGTGTGCAGGCAAGGAGCCTCTCAGAGGGAAGAAAGAGCCCATTGGGACCGGCCCAAGTGGCTCCCGTGAACCAGGAGGTCACAGTTTGATTCCTGGTCAGGGCACACGCCGGGGTTATGGGCTCCACCCCAGTGGGGGGCGTGCAGGAGGCAGCCGATTCATGATTCTCTCTCATCATTGATGTTTCTCTCTCTCTCTCTCCCTCTCCCTTCCTCGCTGAAATCAATAAGAATATATATATATATTTTAAAGAAAGAAAGAAAGATCACATTTTATGAGCTACTCCTAGCATCGCCTTCTTCCTGCCGACCTTGAGCTGCGGAGGGGGATTTGGGTGGCGTCAGGGTTTGTTCACAGCACCTTGGTGGCTTAGGGCTGGGCGGAGGGTGAGGGAGAAAAGTCGACCCTGGTTTGGTTGACACTGCAATTTAGAGAAAACGCCAATTTTTAATTGACTTGCTCCCCTTCAGTGGTTATTGTATTTAAGAGAGAAAAACGAGGGGTGTTAATATAAACTCTTGGAAAAAATACATAAGTTACTTTAATAAGAGCAAACTCAGCCTCAGCATTTATGTTGCCCAGCGATATCCTCGTGCTTTCAAGCAGCTCATGTCTGACCACACTGTTCTGGGCTCTTGATTTTCTATTAAAAAGGGGTGCTTGAGGTACTGCATATAGTCCCCCTTCGGTAATTATTGTGTGGCACTAACATGGTGCAATTGGGCAGTAAAATTTTAAGTCCGAAAAAGGCCCCTTTAGGTCTCTACAAGCCATTGCCCTGATCAGGGGAGAGCATATTCTTTGTCATACCAGATGCTTTGAGATAGTTGTATTCAAACAAAAGCCATTATTTTTAAATTAGCTTGTCAGAGTGTTTTATTGATTTTTTCCCAATAGTTTAAAAATAATATATAGCCTGTATTTATTAATCTATTATATCCAAAAAGGTTTGTAGAGATATGCCTTTTATTTCAATATTTTGTAATAGGAGGTTATCATGGTAGTTAGAAATAGAAAAGTTGGGACATCACAGCAAAATAATGACAGGGCCTGAGTCATCCAACCTGTGCAGTGATCATCATGATAAAAGCTGTGTAAGGAGCCCTGGGGAATGTTTTGGGTGCGATGCTAAGTGATAAAAGCAGAATAGGACCGTATGTTTGTACAATAGTCACAAAGCCTGTAGCTGGCGGGGCTCAGTAAGAAAACACAGACACTTAAATGAGAACCGAAGCATATAGCTACTTCATGGAATAGTTCGCTGAAGCTGTTTTTTAGGGAAAATGACATTAGAGGGACTTTTCCAGCAAATTTTGTTTTGTCTATAGAGGCCTAGTAATTTCTCCACAGAAAAACGGATCTTTGGCTTTTTTCAAATCTCATTGTTTCTAATGTTATGTACTTAAGAAACTTGGTGAATTCTTGATTTTATAATCTCTGCTCTCCAGTGCAGTCCTTTTTTTTCTTAAGGGAGATAAATTTTTCCTAGAGGAAACAAATTTTAAAAAAGCCCAACACATACTGAACAGCAGAGGGCAGCACATTCACTAAACAAACACAAGTATTTACCAGTGGTTACAACTTCCCTTTGACTTCCACTTTAAGGAACACAGAAAGAGGGATATACAAATTCCTGATTTACAGAAACATATTTCTCTTCTACAATATGGGAAAGGGAACAGAGTGTCTGTTGTCTTGCACCCTACCTTAGAATGGCAATTTTCTCTGAATCCTGATTTTGTAGATTAAAAATTCAGTGTACAGTCACAGTGGGCAGCTATCTGGAATCCATGCCCATGGAAAATAGAGGAGACACCCTAAGCAGCAATAATTGGTCATTATCTATCACACTGGAATGTGGTGAGAAGCAGAGCCTTTAGGCTAAAGAAGTAAGCGGCAGAACTGGAATGTTCTCTTTGCTGTGGCTGACCTATTGAATCCCATTACTCATGGGACAGTTAATGGTGTTAGGTGGTAACCTAGACCCACTGCTAAGGTACACAGAGGCCTGACGACAGTAGTGATGGACATACGGACAGTCAGCCAACAGACATACACACTCCTAATCTCACTCAATCCACACTTTCCACTTGTAACTTGAAAGTCCCTCTGAGTTTTTTGGACGTGAATATTAACACTCAGATACTCACAGAAGAAGCTCTATTTGCTCATAAAAGACAAGAGCAGAACTATTGTTGCACATCTTTCTAAGGTTATAACTTTTCCAGAACATCGAGCCAACTGGTGCTTAAAACCAAAGTCAATCCGTGCGGAAGGAAGTGCTTATGAAAATCTAAACCTACAAATCACACATGGTTCTTATTGCAAAGCAACCAAGAGTGAGCAATCTGTAAAGTTGTTATGTTTTCTACAGTTGAAAAGCACTTAGTTGATTTCGGGTTTTAGAAATTCCACTGGTCTCAGTATTCTCATGGCAGACATACAGTTTTTATACATTGTTCAAACCAGAAGAAACGTCAGCATGGAAATTTGATTCTTTGCATTTTATGCTCATTGGATTTTTAGCTTTATTGGCATTGGCAACTGTGTCCTGCATTTGTTGAGGTTCCACAATGCATGCTAGACATGTTGTGACTTGGGGTAGTTAGTTATGGTTTAAAGCATCAGATGAAACCTCCAAAATGTTTAGAGTTTAAGTTTTGAATGGAGATCTTCATTGATAAAGAAGCTCAAGTTCACTGAGATTTAATTGCATTTCAGCTCTACACCGTGTTTTTAATGACTGTTCCTTCTGCTTTTATCGTGACATGCTGGGTTAGTGATGGCATATAAAGGTAACATCTTCATATCATTGCCATTTTTATCAAGCATAGAGACGTCCTAAATCAGTGTTGTATTTAAATTTATTTTTCTTTCCTGGCTCACCTATACACAATCCAAACCAGATGGGATGTAAGGTTTCTATCGCTATAATCCCACTAGAGAGTTGTATGACTGTAAATTGCGGAGTAAATTCTTATGAAGTAAATTGTGGTTTGAGTCAGTTAAAGATAGACTCCTGGTGACTGCAAAGTACTTTTCGAGATCAAACATTGGCCCGTTTAATCAACATTTCTAAACTTACAGTCAAATGAACATCTATGCACTTTTAAAAATTGCATTCACTTTAATTTTCGTGTTGAAGAACATAAATGAATATTCTATGTATTTCTAGGGAAGGAGGGGTTCCTTTAGGCCAGAGTCTGGGGAAGGACTTTTATTTACACAGCCCTGCCCTGCTATGCCCTGCACCAGGGATTCCTGGAATTAGTGGACCACAATTACTAGTAGCAGTGCATCGAATCTCTCATGTGATTTTTGATGGAAACACACTGCGCCTTTCTGTCACCAGATCTGCAGGCTTCACAGATAAGCAACAGAACAACGATTCAGTCTCACCAACTTACCCACTCACAACAAGGGCAAAACCTATATTCATTCATTCATTCATTCATTCATTCATTCATTCATTCACTTTTTAGTTCAACCAGTATTCACTTAACACCTACTCTGTGCCAGGCATTGTGCTAAGAGCTGGGGATACAATTGGTGCACCAGACATGGTCTCTGCCTTCAAGGAGCTTAAAGTTTAGTGAGGGACACAGATCAGAGAGAGACCATTACAATTCAGTGTGATGAGTGAGGGGGAAATGCCCCAGGCTCACAGCAGGGGGCGCTCTGCACCTACAGTTGAGGAGTTGGGGATGGTGCCCTGGGGAAGTGAGATGAGGCTTTTCCATGTGAAGAGCAGGTGGTGGGTAGAGTTTTCCTGGCTGAGGAGGGAACAGCCTATGCAGAGAGAGGTCTGGTAGGGAAGGAACTGATAGAGCTGGAACAGAGTGAGTGAGGTAGGAAGGGCAGGAGGAGATATGAGGCTGGAGAGGTCAGTGTAGGCCAATGCATAAGGTTTTTGTAAATTATATAAGGAATTTGGATTTTGCTCTAAAGTTTCTTGGGAGCCAGAGAGAGTTTTGAGCAGGAGATTTCATAAAGGCTGGAGAGTTAGAGAAACGAATCAGGCGGCTGTCACTGCAATCCTGGCTTGGGTGATGGAGGAGCAGGAGGAGGGGCAATAACAGTTCTCCTTTGGGGGTGGGATTTTGGGATCCCTGGGGGATAGGGAAATCCAAGCTGACATTTGGGAAAACTGGGCAGATGATGGAGTCACCTAAGACTTGAAAAGGGCAGCAGAAAATTACCTCGCTATTTATAATTTACATAAAATTAAATACTAAAAGAGCGAAGGCTCTGCTCACACGCCACATTCAAGTAAAATACCTGCGAGTGCATTCAGAACTTCTGGAAATCCTTCGGTGTTGCCCATTTGCTAAGACATCACCCTCAGCTAGCAAACCTGCTGCTCGTCCCCCACACCTGTGTGCTCAGGACACTCCAGAGCTCATGCAAATGATAGCAGCATACAGCCAGTGTCTGCACCACCACCATGAACTTAGCCCCCACCCCCTTTTCTTTGCTGACTCAGGGAGGCAATCAGAAAGAATTCAGTGTTGACAACAGCAAAAAGATCACAAGATCACAGCCTAGTCCTGTAAAAAAAAAAAAAAAGCCAAAATGGTACAGAGGACGAGCTCAAATCCTTTTGCACAAGTCTGGCCTTCAGCAAAATTGCTTAGGAGGGATAAAATTTTGGATCTTTCCATTTCTTCATAAGATACCCATTCTCATTTCCTTCCATGTAGCTAGGTCTCTTCCACTGCTTCTTCCTGAGCCTGGAAACCTCTCCCTCCCCCCCTTGCCCTGTTCCCCAGCAGTGCCCATGCGCCAGATCTTTTTGATCCTAGGGACAGTTAAAAAACACATGGGTCTTTGCGTCTCAACTACTCAGGGCCCAGGTTTCTGGTTAAGCCAATCAAGTGCACTAATGTATTAGAAGTTGGCAAATAAAGTATGCTATACTGCAAAATAATCGAGTAATCAAATGCACTGAGATGCTAATGACGTCTTGCTGAATATGTTTCCTGCTCAGCTGATGGCGCTGGTGCCTCTGTGTGGTGGTGACTGAGTGCACCAGGCACACATGAGCCTGGGTTCACGCATGGCGCCAACACCCTCCAGCAGCGCGACCCGGACAGAGTTGCTGACTGTGTGCTTCAGTCCCTCCTCTGCCATCTGCTTACTTCATAGATTGTTCGGCTCATCACATGAGCTAAGGCATAGGTGACGAATTACAGGGCCTGGCGCATAGTAAGTGCTCACTAAGGATCTACACGATTGCTATAGTTTTTGTTGTTTCTGTTGTTGTTGAGCCTAAAGATATGAGTAACGTGGGAATTTCCGTCACAGTGGCAGGGCCCAGGAATGAGCTGCTCAGGGTCCGAGGGAGGATTCCTTAGGTGTGCCTGAGCCTGCTAGCGGCGGCCTATTTCACACACGTGCAGGTCTACCCTGCGCTCTATTAAATGACAGCCTGGGGGTTCCCCGAGGTAGAGACTGTGTCACTGACTATTGTGTCCCCAGCGCCTTACACAATGTCTGGCGCGTAGCTGGTGCTCAGCTATGTTGTTCAATGAATCATTAGTAGAAACATCCTTTTCCCTGACGCCACAGCCACCAAAACATTTCAATACAGTTACAGCGTTCATCATCCTAAGAGTATCATAAATTGTTAGAATGATCATTAAAGTTTGGTGTTGACACTTAAATCAGACATTGTTTTGCATAATTATTTTGCTATTTTCGATTTTGGCGACCTCATCATTCACTCAATTCTCATCCTAGAAATGACAAAATTCAACCACATAACCTAGTGTAAAGTAGGGTATACATTTGCACTGGAGCTTGCAACTCAGGCATGTTCCCTTTTTTCAGTCTTTCTGTTAAAATTCTGTTAGTTTGAAAGATATGAGTTATTTGTAGAATGGCAAAAAAAGAGGCTTAGATAAACTTCACATATGAATTATGTGATCATGAGTTTCTTGACCATGTTTCTCAAGAACACAACCATCAATACAGGGCTTCAAGGTCGAAATCAAGGACATGGGTGTGGCGAGGCCAAGGCTTCCAATCTAATTTCAGCGCTGGCCTTGCGTTCAATATGATAATGTGGTTTCTCTTAAAGGAGCTATCGAAGGAAACGCTCTCCTGTTCGCTGACACTTACATTCTTTTAGGACAAAACAAGGCAGAGAGTAAGATGCAAATGACATCAACCGTTTCCCTCGAAGCAGATTGGGGCAGAGATGCGGAGGAATGACAGTTCCCCAAGATCGCGCGGGTGCCGAGCAAGGAGGGAGAACAGGCCCAGGGAGGAAGATGGGGACCTAAACACCAGGAGGGCCAAGCAAGAGCCTGTTCATTGATTGCACTCCGGGGAAGCGAGCGGTTACTTTCCACCTCCTATAGCCTTTGGTTTGCATAGGATTTAAATAAGTAATCGTAAAATACTACAAAGTTTAATCTTGATCCATTAGATGGACAATCAGGAAGCTCGAGGCTCGGTGACCTGAGAGAGATTTAATAAGAATCCATTAAGACCAACTTGTTATAAAAAGACATTTGGAGAATGTCCCCCGAAGCCCGAGAAATAATAACAAATCTATGCAGAAATGAAGGAATGTACTGCCTGGGTGCATCTGTATCAAAGAGATTAATGAATGATTTTCCTCATTAACGATGTAGACTAGCGATTAAGCGTTGCATTTTTGAGTGTTCTTTTTTTTTCTTTCCCCCAGTTAAACTCAGAGCTATGATTAGGCATGGCTATAGTGACATGCAAATATAGTTACAGCCTATATTTGATTGGTAGGAGTGATACATATTAGAAACTGCATCTTCGATTCTGAGACGAGGCACAAAACACGATTTAGAATAAACGTGATTTCTAAGTAATGCCAAGTAAATCCCCTTTGCGACAGAAATTGCTACATGATATGAAATGTGGGTTTACGTAAGAACCCAGGGAGCCCAGAGGACTGGCATCGTGTTTCGGGACAAGTGCTTACTGGTCGTTCATGCTGCAGGATCGACGACTTCCCCGGTTCATATTCAAAAATGCTCCTGGGCTCAGAACGAAACTTTCTCGTGTCGACCTTTCTGTCTGGAGGGTCCCAGTCATGCCTGGAAAGAACCAAGTTCCACGTGAAAATAATTCTCTAGGCTCAAAGCAGTCGCATCTGTCCACTCGCTTTCTTCAAAGTTAATTTTCGTACAGGTTTTTAAAAAAAGTCTCCTAAGATCAAAAGCGAATCTGTCCCATATACCGCCATTTATGTTTTGTTTAACATAAATGATTTAGAGAAATCATTTCTTTTACTTCATATTACATTTTCCTCTGTGTTGTTTTTTCCTGGTATTACCCTCCTGCTGGCTCAAACACTCACACGAAGGATTAGACATGCAACCGGTGAGCTCTGGTAAACCCTTCGGGCGGACGCAATGGCAGCTGTGCTGCTTATGCTCCCTTACATGATGTGAGTTTTCCCACCACTCTGACCTGGCATCCTGGACTCAAAGTGACAAGGACTAATGCACACGTCATGTTAGATCTTGTTCAAATGGCAACATGGTTTGTGAAAAGTACCAGAGGACCACTTGGGTTGCCATCCCTAGGAGCAAGCTGTCGGGGCGGGTGATCCTCCCTTGTGTTACCCTTGAAAAACCAGAGTCAGGCATCTATCCCAGCCCCTGGGAGACCTTGGAACCAGCCTTTTCCTGAACTAATGTTCTTTGAGAGGTGGTCACAGAGGGACTTCAAAATAAAGCTTTTTAGGTAGCTGGTGCTAAAGAAGGCTTCCAGAGGAAGAGGAATTTCCTGGCTTTAGATGGGGCAATGCTGACCCCTGGAATGGATGGAATTCTGAATCCATGGCATGCTGGAAATAGAAATGCCTTAAGGGTCAGGAGAAGTAGGGCCAAGTGCTGGCGTTCTGCTAAATTGAGGAATAATATCCAGCAGAAGTGTTCTTGAAATTTTTAAGAGATTTGCATATTTCTTAATGAGAGATTTATTTTTACTAAACACATAGAGCAAATAATACATTTAATTCTGAGATAATTTTGGTTTTGTTTTATGGCAGAGATACCATTTATGTCTAGACAGTTATTTATCAAATTTAAGATATCACCTTTCTAAACATAAAATCCATCATGAGAAGACTGGTAAACTGAGAATCTTCTCACATATGAAATGTGTCCATTTTCATAGTATCTTATACCCTACTAGGGGCACGGTGAACAAAAATTTGTGCACTGGGAGGGGGGTCCCTCAGCCTGGCCTGTGCCCTCTCACAGTCTGGGACCCCTGGGGGGATGTCCACCTGCTAGTGTGCCTGGCCAGCCTGGGTGAGGGGCTGATGGCTGTTTACAGGCTGGCCAAGCCCCCCAGTGGGGACCCTCACCCCATGGAGGTGTGGCCAGCCTGGGTGAGGAGCTGAGGGCCGTTTTCAGGCTGCCCATAGCTCCCATTGACCCAATGTCCCAGCGAGGCTGACTGAAAGCAGGTTTCTGGGGTTTATTTATCTTCTATAATTGAAACTTTGTTGCCTTGAGCTGAGGCCTAGGCAGGCAACAAAGCCTCCTGTTTGCTTCAGCTCTGTGGCTTTTATAATTGAAACATCATTGCCTTGAGCAGAGGCCTGGCCATCCTAGGCAGGCAGTTTCCTCCATTGCCGGTGCAATGCTGATTGGCTGGTGAGTGTGGCTTGGCTGGTGAGCATGGCTTAAGTGTAGTGGAGTGACATCAATTTTCATATTACTCTTTTATTAGATTAGATACAATCATCAGTTACTCTTAATGTAACTCTTAATGGTGTTGAATATAATAGTTTTGAAATGGGTATGATAGGTGAATGCTTAACAACCGGTATTACTACTGAATAATTATTATATTTTTATTTATTAATTGCCGGTACAACATGAGCAATGATTTCAGTCAGAGGTGAGTTTGAACTCTGCTGTATGAGTTGAGCAAGTTGTTTCAATTTTCTAAATCACAGTGTCTTTCTTTTTAAAATGGGTTTAAAATAAACCTTATCTCATTGGGTTCTCAGAATTAAATGATATAATGGAGGAAAAGTACTTCATCTAATGCTTGGCTCATAGCATACTTTCAATAAAGGTCACCTATAATTGGATTATTAGTCATAATCTTAATTCTTAAGTGATACCATAAAAATTTGTTTATAAAATTTTTATATTTAGGATAGTTTCTATGAAAAAATACCTGGGGAGAAATGAAAATTAGTATCATCTTGAAAAATTGGTGGAAATAAGTCACAGGTAGACACTTATTAACTAATGACTTATTTATGATTCATGAATAATTTTCCCTCTTTCAAAGATATATTTTTGTGTATGAGAGGGGGATTTTAAATAATTAATAGACCTAACATTTCAAATCTGAGGAAACTGAAAATGAACTGAGTATTCTCTGGGGTGCTATGCCAAAAAGACTACGTCAATGATTTCTTTTTATTTGTCTTATATGCATTTAAAAAAATAAAAAAGTAGGTCTGGTGCCATGTTATGCCAGGTCTATCTTAGGTCACTATAATACTATGAACCAAACTTGCGAAGATGTTTACTATAATCTCAATAGAGGGGGTCAATGAGGTACATGTGCTCACTGAACAGTATACATATACTATCTCCACCAATTCTTCTTCTGAATGCCATGCAGCCTTATTTTTTATACTAAGCTAAATAAATGCTGGCCGCTTTGGGGGAAAATGCCTTACTTCTCTGTTGAAGACCGATCTCTGGGTCGAAGCGGTGGGACTGGAGGAGGAACATGAGGGGGAGGGGCAGGAGGAGTGGCCTCCTTAAAAGTGTCCGTGCCATTGTCCGAGTGGCTTTTGGAGAGGGGTCTGTAGGTCTGGGTCTTCGCAGCAGGATGGGACTGAGCACTGTAGGGTGAGTTGTATAGGCCTGTTGTGAAATACAACAGAACGAAACAAAACGGGCAAAGGACATTTAAAAAGTGCATTGAATTCTTTGTACCCCATAAAATATCCAATGATTTTGCCCACGTTATCATCAATAAGCATATCCATACTGCATGCATTGGGCAGGATGATCATTAGTAATTAATGTATTAATCTTTATGAAGAGATTAATTTGTTATTACTGTATTCTGTACACAAGCATTGGCGACAGTAAATCTGTCAATCATTTTAGAATTAGTAATCATTCAGACTAGTGCTAGGAATAACTCACAGGTGCTCAGCAAATTTTCTCCTGGATAACATAAACTAACGACATAGTTAAGATTCAGAGGAAGATTAAAAATGCTTCACAGAACTGTTTCCAAATATCTTCTATTACTTTAAAGGCTCTGATTCATAGATGATAATTGACATGTTAATTGTAATTAAACACAATCTGAGCAAGTTATATATGTGCCGTGCAAGGCTTAAGGAAACAGAAGCCCTTTGTAAGCCTATAGCGCATCTGGGAAGTGAGACACCACTGGAACTCTGCTGGAAAATAATTGGTAACATGGTAAAGGCCAAATGCGGAAAATATACATTAGTCATGAAAGGATTTTAGAAGATGGTGGATTGGTCTGAGAAGACATCATGGAACCGAAGGCCCCAGATTGGGCCCTGAAGGGCTGGTTTGGAGGGCAGGCGAAGAGGATAGCAGAGATGACATAGAAACCAAAATGAGGCAGAAAGAGCAAGACCCACAACAGCAGGATGGAGGGTTAGTAGAAGGAAAAGACTAGTTGCAGTTGCTTTGTCTACTGATTAAATGGTAAAACTCTCTCCAAAGAGCTTCACAAGCTTATATGTAACTATTGTTTGATTGAGTAATTACAAATAGGTGCAAAATATTCTGAATTTCCTGCAACCTCAGTCTTTTGAGCTAAGTCTATTTTCACTTCTCTTCTCTGGAAATTCCATGCAAATTGCCATGACAAATACAAAGAGATGATGTCCGCACTTTTTTTTTCTTGGCCTCAATTCTACTGTCTGAGTTCAGCTTCAGAGCTTGTTAAAAACAGAACAACAGGCCCCCAATGGAGTTGCTTATGCAAAGATCCCACGTCACCAAACCGGACTCAACTTAATTCCAGAATAGGCCTCTCTCAGCGATGGAACCTTAAACCAGCAGGAGTCACAGAGTCAGCACTAGTTAGGCCACCGGCCTGATCGCCCCCAGCCCTCCCCTAAGGGAAGGTGACCTCAATGACCATCCGCTTTCTCACCTGCTCTACCTTCCTTGTCCGGCTCCCTTCTGCCTGTAAAGTCTTTCATGTGCAGCTGCTCGGAGCTCCTCCCTGTCTGCTAGATGGGACGCTGCCCGACTCGTGAATCATTGACCAAAGCCAGTAAGATCTTTAAAAGGTACTCAGTTGAATTTTGATTTTTTTTAACAAGCTAAGCACAGGAGGTGAGTTCGGAGTACCTGTGGTCAGGAGTAAAAACTGAGGCAACATCTAGTGGGCCCCATGTGAAAGGTGGAATATCGGGAGCAGAAAACCAAGAGCTTGTCCTGTTCTCTTGCTTGTTTGTTTTTGTTTTGTTACTTCTCTATTTGTCTTTGGAGCAAAATCCCTAAGAGTTCAAGGGCCTGTGCGCTGGCCCTTAGGTATCCATGAGTGGGGAACCTTTGCAGCTCTGAGCCAGCCTGGCAAGGGCACCCTTGTGGGGCTGCTGGTGTGTACTAGTAAGGGGAGGGCAGACCCATCCACTGAGTCTGCTCTAAAGAAAGAACAGACACAGGCAGGGGTCTGGGGCCCGAGGCTGAGCAGGGACAGGAGGCCCCGGGTGGGATTCCCTGATGTGCCATTTAGGAGAAGGTCATGACCGGAAACACTTTCTAGGGGTTCCCTCACTGTAGCCTGCAACCACTTCACAAGATACCAACACACTCAAGTATAAGTGGAAACGCCCCGAATTGAAGTGGGCAACTCTGAGTTAGAAGAGTGGCCGGCAGAGTGGGATTTTAAACAACCCTTCCATGAATGGGTGCGTTTTGGAGGAAAAGCATGAGCAAGGTCACAGAACACTGTGCCTGACTTCTTTGCTGTGAAGTGTATCTGAAAGATCTTGCGCAATGGTGCTCCCTCTCTCCTCTGATAAAAGGAGATCTTTATCTTATTTTGTACCCATTACAGTGTGTTCTTTCAGGCTGGCCTTCACAGTTGAGTTAAACATTCCTGAAGCTGAGAATCAACTAACACGGGGAATGAAGGCTGTAAAACAGTGTTAGTTCTCATATCCGGGAGAAGAGATCAATCCTTTTGTTAGGCATGAGAAAAAAAGGGGGGGGAAAGCAGCCTCCTCATTGTGTAGACTGAAAACATGCGCCCACAGCGGTAAGAAGTGCGGCTAAAGTTCTTCCAAGCATTGCAAGGCGAAAAAATGTTCATTGCAAGCAAGGAAGGCTGTCCTACCTGCGTTATATGTATAAGGAGTATTGTACATGTCTGTGTCATCATCTAGAAAACGAAACATACATAGGATGGTAATGCAGATTGCGTCACCGCATCACAGCAAGACAGCAGAACTTCACAGAAATGGCAGGCATTTGCTAGAAAACCAATGTACTTTGCCTAGCTCCAGATACCATATATAAATTTTTTTTCAAATACTGTTTTTGAAACAGTCTGTAACATATTTGCTCTTTGGGCAACCAAGGTCAGTACCTTTGCCTCACTTCCCAGCCTTCTCTTCTGGGGCCTGACTTTCCTTTAGAAAGTGCTTTAAATATCTCTGTCAACTCAGCGAGACCTCCCTATGCTCACTCTCTGGATAGGGAGCAGACACGTGGACAGAGGAATAATGAGTCTGTCTAAATGGACACCAGGCCACATTGGTTCAGACTGTGGACAAAGAAGGACGAAGGGAAGAGGTCAGAGCAGCTATCGCCTCTTCAAGGTCACCTCCTAAGAGGCTTCTTGGCAGATCAGGGTGAGGCAGGAGCACAGCGTCTGGGACTTGAAGGGTGATGTAAGGAGGAACGTTCACAAGAAACAATGGAGGCCAGGAAGCTTGTTAGGGTCTTGACATTTGGGGTGAACCAACTGTGTAAATGGGGAGAATCCATATACATCCTTCAACCCACAGGGACCCGATGGGAACACAGAGCAACATGCGTACCCGGCTTGTGCACCATGTGAATTTGCTTGAACATCGTCTTGTACCAGTCCTTCGGTCTGTCAACTGTCTATAAAAGAGAATGTCCAACAGTTACAAAGCTGCTTCCAGATAGATGTCGTTCCTTCATGTTTTCCTTTCTATATTTTATCTTTTCTTAGTAGCAAATTTAGGTTCTCTGGTTTATAAAAGTCTGTCTCACAATGACAATACCAGTCATTTATCTAGTTATGCATGCAGTGCGTACACCCATTACCTATTGTTTGAGTTTAGGCTGAACTGGAGCATTATACGCGCTATGGTTTTATTTTATCCTCATCAGAGTTTTGCCCAGCACTCAACAGTTAACGTTTGCACAAACATCTATAATAATAAAAGCGTAATATGCTAATTAGACCAAAGCCAGGGCTGCGAGGGAAGCCAGGGTCCTGGGTGCCAGAGGAAAGCGGGTGCTGGCAGCTGGGAGAACAAGGCCTACTCTTGCATGGTTTTCGTGCATCGGGCCTCTAGTATTTATACAAAAGTCACTGAATAAGAGGTATAGGGTTATCACAGTGTCCTTCACTCCTTTTGGAGATAATTACCATTATCCTTAAAAACTTTTTAGTGAGTGTTCTGTTTAAGACACTGTTTTTAGAATTCACAAAGGAATGTTTTTGACTCCAACTATATTCTGGTCAACTTCGGTTCAGAGAAATAAAAATTGAATATTTTCTCCTCTCAGTTACTGAAGTACCAAGGGTAGGGACACAATTCTAAGAGAGCAATTCTAAAAATAGAGATGTTGTTTCAAAAATGTTTTCAACCCGATAATAAAACATTTACATTTGCTTTGCTAAACGGTAAGTTCCTTGAGCATAGAAGTGCCCCCATCGGCAGCCCAGGCTTTTGATGTGACAGAAGTGAGAAGACAATTAATGTCAGATCAACCTAGATTCCTATCTCAGATCCTTTAACTGTTGTTTCCTACCAATATGATTTGGATAAGTTAGGTGACCTTTGAGAGCCTCGTTTTTGCCTTTTTAAAATGAAATAATTATATCCACATCTTAGCATTATTATGGAAATTGAATGTAGGACAATGCCTACAATGTAAGAAATGCTCAGTAAGAAACCACAGGAAACATCCAGATTATTGCATGGTACTTGACCATATTGTGTACCTGTGAAAGTAGACCAGACACCTTAATAATCCTAATTGAAGATTTTTCTTGGCAAGATCTTTATCTTAACTTTTTTCAGAGTTACTAGGGCAAGAGGCTCAACCATTGTGTGTACAGTAACTAAATATACGAGACTTTCCGAGACAATTCCCTTGATATAAAATACTCCGTTAGGACTGCCACAAAAATATTCTTATACTGGTTAGACTCAACTTTGGTCTCAATTTGGTACCCTCATTTTTCTCTCAGAAATGTGGTCACTGATTTTTTTCTTCTGGAAATTGAGTTTTGTGCTATATCCAATTTTATTTTGGTGTTTAGGAATATATGAGTCTAATCACCACAAATATAGATGAACTTTAAGGGCTACTTGGCTTTGTTGCAAATCACCTCTTCATTCATTCTATGCTCTTTTTAGAGTGGAAAAATTGAGGGGACTGTTGATGGACTTTATGTTCAAATGGTGGTAGCTGATGGGATGGGGTGCAGTGATGAAGTCCAGCTATTATTTGCTGGTTTAAACGAAGTAATTGATCAAGTACCTTTAAGGGACACTTATTTTCATAAAAGATCACTTTCTCTTTCATTAAGCTTCATTTCCTTTACAGTATGCAGCAACAGAAAAGAAGACATAAGTTTGTGCAGAAATGTTTTCCAACCACACCTGGACACAACCGATGGCAACAAGGATGCCTAACAAGTAAGTCATAGTCCTGTATATGGCAATGGATCCTGACAGACAGGACTTTTCCTGCCTGGCTGGAGGGCACATATCGGGCAGGAGCTCAGTTCTGCCATCTGCTAGCTTTATATGGTGAGCACGGAGATGCCAGACATGCCCAGCCAGCTGGCAAAGGGGAATATGAAACTGGTTACACAAAAACTCTGTGTCCTGATCTAAAAGAAGTTCTCTAGGCATTTCAACCTCGTCTTATAAATGCCATTGTGGAGATTGTTATGGCTAATCCTGGACTAAGTAAACAGAGGTCTACTCAAGTGTGAGGATGTTTACTTTTGTAGGTGTCCTTCAAAATTATTTTGCATGGACACTAACTACTAGAAATCCACTATTCAATGTTTTCTGTAACCTCGGCTGAGCATACGTGGATTTTCATATTCCTACAGTTTACAGATGATCAGAACTCTACATTGATTTAACATGCAGGGATTTCCAACAAGAGGAAATGTGCACATTCTCTACACACCAGTATGCAGTTAATTCTAGTCGATGTTTGCTCCTTTCTGCTTTGAAAATGCTCAAATGGCCCTAGCCGGTTTGGTTCAGTGGCTAGAGCATCTGCCTGCAGACCGAAGGGTCCCAGGTTTGATTTTGGTCAAGGACATGTACCTCCGTTGCAGGCTCCTCCCTGGTCTGGGCCCTGGTCAGGGCTAGTGCAGGGGGCAACCAACCGACATGCTTCTCTGACATCAATATTTCTCTCTGTCTTTCCCTCTCTCTTCCACTCTCTCTAAAAATCAGTGGGAAAATATCCTCAGGTGAGGGTTAAAAAAAAAAAAGATTAAAAAAAGAGAAAATGCTCAAAAGGTGCTGTATGTGAAGGAAAAGAAAGGAGTCTTGTATTTCACTTAACTAGCTGGCCATAATTAGACAGTCCCGTGGGATCTGAACCCTGGTGGGTTCTGTTGTTGTTGCTAAGAATGGCGGTAAAAGGCTAACACAGAGGGCCCGGGTCACATGAGGGAGGGCAGTCGGGGGAGCCACTTCCCTCCATTCAAATAACTCAAAGGTACATTTGTTGACTGTTGGCTTTCTAGAGTTTCTGGGTGACTTTGCACAATTCTGTTTCCTGGGTCTGTGCGGGTTTCTGGAATGAGACGACAACACGATCCAGGAGGCGGCACTGCCTCTGGTATATACATTCGCTCAGCAGAAAGTCCATGTGAAGCAACCTAGTCTGATAATGATTACTGTCTACATGGAGGAGAAAGAAAAACAGCCCTGGATTCTTGGCCTGCAGAGGCTCAGCGATGGCCTGACTCGGCATTTATAAACACGGCTATACTTGGGGATATGCTGGGCCAGGCTGGGGAGTAGGAACTAGACCTACACCTTCTCTGTAACGTTCTAAATGGCCAAATAAGAGCACAGCTGTACACAGAAACTACATTTTATCTTCGACTTTATGGGTTGAGCACTGGCATTGAGTATGGCATATGTGTTGACGTATGCATGTCTAGACGTGCTCAGGACTCAGCAATATATAAACAATATCAAATTTTAATTTACTCGGTTTTCACCATCCACAACATCTCATTTTTTTTCCCTTTTAAAAATGAACAAGCAAGGCCTTGCTATTTAATAAAATTACGTCTTATGGGTTAAAAACAGAAGGTCAGGCTTTGCATGGTCATTTCTATGTATCATTTGTTGACTTAGAAACACACCCAGAGTCTCAGATAAAAATTTTCAGAGAGAATCTATAACTGTGTAGAATCAGGGATCTCCGAATTTGTGTACGTATTGTGCCTCAGGGATCAATTAAACAGAACCAATGACAGCATACCTGTCTGACACGATATCTCCACAATATTAGAAAAGAAATTTAATTGTGACCATTCTGAATCAGAAATCTTGAAAGGGAAACCAACAACAAAACATTGTCACCAGAAACATGTCGTCATCCTAAGATTAAGAATGTTAGTCATGATCCTTGAACTGCTTCAGTCCCTTAAACATGACAATCATCAGATCCAACTTAGATTTTGAGGACTTTATAATTAGTCACATTCAGTGTTCTCAGAATCTCACGAGGATAAAACCCACAGCCACTGCTATCCACGCTTACTTTTTTGGCTTCCAATTCTAGTACAGATGCTTGGACTAGTTAGTTTTTAACTTTTCTCTCTGCATACAGAACACGCAATCCCCACATAACAAATACAGACTCAAGGAGAGAAACCCCCACACATGGCCTTCTGCCCAGCCTCAGTGTTTCCGAGCGGACCACTGCGTTTTTCTGGTCCCTTTCCCCTTCTTCTCCTCTAGCCTCTATTGTCTTCGCATCCTCTCTCCCCCAGGTTTGCATTCCAGGGAAACAGCTCTTGGCAACATCCCAGCCAGGTATGTGGGTGTTGCGGACACATGTAGGCAGCCTGAGCCCCCCAACATCACCTGCAAAGCTGCTGCTGCTCTCATCCTGGTGCTTCCCCAGTCCTCCCGCCGGTAGCACAGACCTTGTCTTCAAGTGGACTGGCTGGGCCAGCGGCTGCCTGCCCAGCTCCCAGAGCCGCTGCTACTGCTGAGCTTTGCCAGAAGGGGCTGCCCCACGCACTGAGCAATGTCCTGGCAGCGTTTAGAGACTAAAAAAAAATCCAAACGCTCTCACTCAGCATCCCCGAGAGCTCCCAGCAGGCACAGCTGAGGAGGGAAAACTCTCAAATGTGTTTTTTCCTGGTTGTTTCTTTCCATGACATTAACTCCCTCCACTCCAATCATCTCACCTCCCAGCCCCCAGCCCCGGCTCCTCACCTCCTGGTGGTGGAAACACACATCCCTTTCAAGGAACAAGCCACTGGGTTGTCTGCAATGCCCGTGGGAATTCAAGCAGCAAAGCAGTCACATTTCTCGGCCCTTCCCTTTCCCTCCTATCGCCCTCACACTCCTCGGTAGAAGGTAAAACAGACTCTTGTCATTTGACAAAAATCACAGTGTCATGATTTTTCATTAAAATGGACAAACAGATTGTGTGATTAGCTCCCACGGGCAGAGCTCTCTCCGCCACACACAGCATGATGTGCCTGAGAGGGACAATCCTCATCCGATTAGGCAAGGGGTGCAGGGAGCCGCCCGAGGCCAGCCTACCGTTCTGATGGCCGTGGGAATACCGGACTCGTCCACCGGCCCGATCCCCGGGTAGTGTGGGGCTTTGATGACGGTCACCCTCTTCTCTTCCTCTGAGGACCTATACAGAGGGATGGAGCTGCCCACCGTGCCGTCCAGAGACTGCGCGTGCTGAGCATATGTCTCTGTGGAATCTGGGGAGAGAATGTGGTGACATATGATGAGTGTGTGGCACAGGGACTCATCAGTTAATGGTACCTCTTGTACAGTAATGCCAAACATGGTATAGTCTGTATTTCCATCTCTCTTAACTCAGCGACCTTAAATTTGAGCCCCTGGTTGCTAATGGGGAGGTGCCTATTGAACACACCTGTAAGCCCCTTCCATTTCATGAAGAAGCGTGAGGGGAATAACAGCCTTGGCGAGAGAACTTGTGGCCTGTGGCAGCCACCGTAACAAAGCCCTTTCATGCACTGTCTCTTCTCATTTTTCCAGTCGTCTTGTGAGGGCAGAAGCTGGGATGAGTTGAGTCCCAGAACAGAGTTTACATTACTATTTTTTTTGTGAAACTGCTCGCTATTTAAAAGTACTGAGATGTGCTCTTAGGACAAAAGACATGACTGTTGAATCTTCAACACTGGTTTCATAAAGTGAAAACCCAAATCACATGAAAACAACTTTGTATCTAAACATATACTTGGCTTATGGGCAAACAAATGACTTTAAATTATTAGTATTAATTTTTATTTAAGTAGCCAAGATGGCCATAATGTCTTTGCTTTTAAAGTACCCAAAATCATGACTTCTGGTCCCTTGAGGATACAAATCACCATAATCATGTAAATAAAATGAGATTTATTCTGTCCCTATCTTCATGCCATGATTATTAACTTTTGCTATGCTTTCACAAGAGAGAAGGGGACTTAGTGTATTATATGTTCCACTTACTCTTAGTTCAGAGATAGTTGTGGAAATCACCATTATTACCATTCATCTGGTGCAACTGAGAATATAATTTGCTGTGTTCTTCTCTCTCTTTTTTTAAATTGTTGTTTGCCCTCCCCCCCTTTTCAATAATAAATTTCAAAATTTTGGTGACCAAGAATGATTCTTTGTCACAGTTGGTCAGGTCTGTCACTCAGAAAGGTATTTTTTTTATATGGATATGGAAAAGTCCCAATATTTTAGGTTAGCAATGATATACTTACTATGCGTTGGTAGAAAACTTATATAAATCTCCACAAATAAGACTTAAAAATTTAACTCATCATTATAAGGATAAGAAGAGATCAACTAAAATCTATTATAATATTTATAACTGCTATTATTATTTTGGCTATTTTCTATTTAATTTGCAAGAGAAAAGCATTTTCAGTCCATTTCTGATGAAGAATGAATAAGGCTGGAATAAGACTGCTTTATGTACCACTGTAGTAGTATATAAAAGTAATCTTTTCCAGGAAGCTCCAAAGTAAGACACGATGTGATATTTGACTTAGATTTCCCATTTAATTTTAAAAAGGATTTGACTGGCCAACCATGATCTAGTATTTCTATAAAAAAACCCGAACTTTCTGAGCTCTTAGTATGTGTAAAATTCCAGCCTAAGCAAACAGTATTAACTTTGTCTTCATCTGTGGTTCATGAGATTCTATGAACTTAAATAATACAAGTCAACCTTTTATTTTATGATGCTCTTCTATGCTCCACTAACTCTCATTTTTGCAGTTTTTGTCTAAACTAAATACCAAGTTTCTCTAGGACAGGATAGGTTTGTACATTCTCTCAGACCCAACTCAGCATTGGCCAACTGGAAGTTGTCCAATGTTTATATAGAGAATTTCTTTCCATGTTTATAGTTCATATGTAAAATCTACCCAATGGGACGCTCTAATATAGAATCCTGTGTACATTCAAGTATTTATATATGATGTTTGTTGAGGTGAAGGGAAATAATTGTGTTCATTAAGGCAAGCAACGGGGGTGAAAGAGTCAGACTTTGACAATAATTATTTGGGAAAATATTACGGCTAGAATCATCTGTAGAGTTTTACTGCAGATGTGTCATAATACATAACTCTGTAAAAAATCTAGATATAATGGGCTTCTATTGTAATACTACACCAATGACTAATTAAGGGCAACATTCTGGCACAAGGACGTTCTGCTTTCTTATACTCTAAAAGGCCATCGTTATGAGTCCCAGATCATTCCAGGAGCAGCATTAGAAAAGGCACAAGCATAATTAGACTTTTCTTTAAAGACTCTCCTGGCTACATGTGAGCCACAGAGGTTGTGTTGACACAGAAGCTGAGACCACAGTGCACATGGCGAATGTTCTTGGTCAAACTAATGGCATGGTGTTCTTTCAGTACACAGCAATGTTGGGGAAATGAGGGTGCTGCTGCTACTGGGGAGGAAATTTGAGTTAAAGCCCTCTGCTCTATGTTCTTGCTCCCTGTAGTTGGTTGGTGGCCAGAGAATGGGCCCCTCCTACTTTTCTGAGAGTTGTGCTGCGGTCACGTGGTCCTCTGCTTTCCTCTCCGCTTCCTGCTGCCCTGGAGGCCTGGTTCAACATCATGAAACCTTTTTCAGCTTCAGTTCATATGATGCTCTGATTTAGTCTGGGTTGGTTTTATTTTTTGGTAATGTAATGTTCCCGGTTATTTTTTTACATTTCGAGAAACCAGGAAAATGTCTGACCTTATTTTCTAAGGTGTTGTAATGTATTCTGCCACATAAAATGTTTCCATCATTTATAGCAGTTTCTTCTCCAGCAAGCTTCAAGGAGTTCATGAGCCCCATGAAATTATATGCTGGAAAGTTTTTTTTTTAAAATAAATGTTCAAGTGTTCATTTTGTATCTGGAGGAAAGCTCTCTCTTTCGTCTAATTCTTATTTCCCAAAAGAGCTATGTTTTGATGAAATCCTGGTATGATCCTTTAAAGGGACTCACATCCCTGACGGACGGTCTCCTGGCCTCAGTTTGAGTAGTTTACTACTTTGGGAGGCAGCAGTTCAGTGTGTACTACTGTGTGAGGCAGCCTGTGCCCGTTAGTCTGTTTTCACTGTGAACCAGGTCTTCTTTATAGACACCAAAAGAGCATTCTACAATGACAGTTTTCCCACGGAAGAACAGGGTGCCTCCACATGGATGGTATTGACCATATATGGAAATGCGCCCTGTGAATGTTCTCCTGGTGATGTGAGCTCTCCCCTCCCTAATGGCCCATCTTTTTCCTTCTAACGCCCCGACTCCCCAAATATCGAATTGCCTTCCCCAGAGGCGATTCGATACAGAAACAGTCACTGCCCTGGAATGGCTGGGCGCCTGTTTCTTCTGAGTTCACGCGCTCCCTAATGCCTCCCGAGGATAGGCTCCTTAATCGTGAACGGATGGGCGAGTCTGCCTCCTTTCTAAAAGTTACTCGGATGCTTTATGTCATGTTTCTCATGTGGCCTGTACTCGCTATTTTGAAATTGTCATGGAAATCACGATGATCCAGCGACTTACCGAGTGACCGGCCATGTGGCATGATGATGCTGGAATTGAGGGAGCCTGGCAGGGAGTAGGCCGAAGGGGAGAATGGCCGCTGGTAGTAGCTCATCGGACTCACAGCACCTCCTGAATTTCCATTCACTGTTATCTGGCTCTGAGAAAAGTGCAGACATCCCGTTAAAGCATCGTTCCTTTAGACCATGAAAGACTTCATTCAGATGACAGGCATCAGCTGTCCAGTTTCTATTTACTCTGAAAACTGATGTCTGGAGGGTCAGGGCGCACATTTTCAGTGTCTTCTCACTCTTCCTTTATTTCTGAAATCATTCTCTTACATGCCAGAGGGCGCTGGGGGCGATTAGAAAGCAGCGGGCTGGTGGGCATGCCACTCTGCCAACAGAGATGCCAAAGGAACCAGTAGGAGTCAGTTTAAAGTAAGCCTGGAGGGCAAGTTGGCTCTTATGGTTGAGTTAAATGGTCAGAGCACATCACACTGCTCTGCATGGAGATTTGAAGTGAACGCTCTTTGACATGACAAAAGGGATTGGTTCTCAGACGTGGTCAGGGATACCCCCCAACGAGCCAATGTTTCCAGGGCAAGGTGCTTATTCATATAAGGAATACAATTGTTTGGATTTATGAATCATTAATCAATCTATTCTAGAAGAATCAAATACCGGATAAAAGACATGCTAACCATTGGCTTCTCCCTCCTCCGATCTCATTTAGCACTTTATAGCCCCTGTTTGGTTTCTTAATTATGTACTGTTTTGATCGCTTTATACCTGAGTATTTTAAACCCAAAGGCATTTCAAGCTTTTTGTCGGAGATGGTCATATATGTGCTTCTTTTAAACATGTATTTTATAACATGCACCCCGGTGCTAAGAGCATAGTAGATATCCAACAGGTACATATTCTAATTGAATTGAATCAGCTGAGTTCACAGAGGCGGAGCATGCCCCTCTGTCCACACACACTGAGCACTGGGGAGGTTACATAATGCATGCCAACAACACAAAACATTGGTCAGAGCATGTAGTTAAGATGGCCTTACGACTGAGCACACCAAACACACATATGCACATAGATAAACAGAATTTGTGAGCTTTTTCTACTTAGTTTAACACAAAATAAATAATTCTATAGGCCTGTCACACAGATGCTTGATTAGTTGCTTATTTCCATGATTTTTTCACTTTAAAGCAGATGTTTTCAAAGGACCGAGAATCAACCTAATGTCATGACTTTATAACACTGCCACATCTGCCCTAACATCAAACATTTCATTCCAGTGAGGTGTTTATTGACTATATACTTTTCTAAGCTGTTGTGGAAATCACCCTCACATCCTAAGTGCCTGTGTCTTGAGGATCTTCTACCTGAAGGGTAGTGGGCATGCAAGTAACCAAGAGGCACTGGCTTCGAAAGCACCCCAAAGCTTTGAGCTCTTACTTACCTTGGATGAATTATTTGAGAATATTTTTCCTCCCTGCCCAAATCAAGTTTGGTTGATCTTTGTAAATATAACTTTAAAACTGTTGTTATAATTAACATTAAAAACAGGAAAATTTCTATTTAAAACTATCATGGTACTATGTTACTAAACTTAAAAAAGTCATTCGAAATCCTATTTTGTCTATGACAGTGCTTATTTAAAACCTCATTATAAAATCAATTTTTTAAGAAAAAATATTCCTATTTTTGCCTAAAATTATATGCCTTTCAAATTAAAGTCATTATCTACACATTATATGCAACTGAAAAATCTGTCTCATAAAATTTTGAAGCACTTTAACTATTCATAAATCATTTAGTAGAGACTACTTGTCACATAGACATTGAAATGATAGAATATACATGGGAAATATGTATTGCTGTAAATGGAAGATAAATTATTGATATGTGAAACAATATATGTATTCATAAAATTCTATCTTGGAATGGCCCAGGAAAAAGAATCCCCAAAATATTATCGGGCTCAATTTCTGCAGAGTAGGTTAGGATCATTTACATCATTCAGTCCTGAAAGATAGTTTGGGTTCAGGAGATGAAGGTGTTAGTGAGGGGGAGCAAGAGGCATTAGCATGATGTAGTCAGTAATCGTGCAGGTGAGAAAGAAGTACATAAACTACTCACATGAATCTCCCAGTTAGACCGTTATCTACCATGATCTCATATTGGGTTACCATTTCTGAAAAATTTTAGTTTCTCTGTAATCCAATCACCATAATATTATATGTGTGTCTATCTACATTTCTGAGGTGACGTCTTATTAAGGCAAATCACTGTCAAACTCATTTGCTAGAGCAACCTGTGTGAATGTAAATCACTCTAAAATGAATGAAGAGAATGTAACTGATTGTTCGGCCCACAGTGGGTTTCTGAGGATGATTATCATGGATTTCCTGGTGGACTACATAGAATCAGTTTACTAATAATCAGCATCTATGGGAATAAAATGCTCCACAGCAAAATGAGATGGCAGAAAGAAATCAGTCCTTTGGCCTTTGGAGACCTGTTTGAAAATGATGGGGTCAGAGGGAGGAAGCATAGTTCTGTGCATGGCAGCAGGGTCACTAAGGAGATGCTGCCTGTGGTGTGAGAGTCAGCCATCTGGGGCTCCTCTGGGATGGCTGGCAGCACCCCCTCCACTGGGAGGGGTCTATAGTGGGAGTCCCCGTTGCTGCCTGGGGAAATCGTCAGGAGCAAGGAGAGATGTGTATGTTAACAGAGGTCCGTGCAGGTATGAAGGCCTCAAGTCAGCAGGGCAAGGGGTGCTGGCCTGAAGCCTGGCTTTGGTCAAAGTACTTCGGATAAAAAGTGGCATGGAAGGGGGATGGGGAGAGACTTAGGGTGCGGTTGGTCTGTGTGTCTGTGAAGCATTTACCTCCAGCACACTAGCAGGTAAGCTCTGGTTTCCAAGCTGATTTTCAGGAAGAAATAATAAGAAGATATATAAATTATCCAATTAAGAAAACATCTACTTGTAACATGGCAGAAAAAGCAAATCTTGGGCTTTATTTGCAAGCACTTAAAGGAAATGCATTCAGAGGATTAGGTGCCCACCACACAGGACAGAAAAAGCATGAAAGCACGAAGAAAGGAAACCCAGCAAGTGGTTTTTGGAGACAAGACCAGGTTTCACACAGCATCGCATGGTCTTTCTGGTTGCGAGCTTGAGAGTTGACATAGTGGAATTTTTGTCTTCAAAAGTTTTAGGTTTTGTACTTGTGACAGTAAAATGCCATCAGGTTGTCTATTGATCAAAAGAATTACTTTTCCCTCCACTAGAGAAATCTTTGTAGCATACCTACTGCCCCCAGCCTCTTCCTGGGAAATGTCCCTGAAATATAAATCAGTTTGCTTACTATTTTATGATTAAAAATATATGTCAGGAACTGATCAAACTAAAAAACAACTAAAGGGAAAGGGAATTTTGTCTACTTTCCCACTCACTGAATCCCTTTCTTGATTTCACTAGGAAATACAAAAAGAATTAAAGGTTGAAATGTCCTACCATGCAAATAATGGTAGCCATGTGTGACCATGACATGAAAAAGAAAACCAGCCACTGATGATGGTTAGAATAGAGCCTAGTTTGTTAGAAGAACTACTGTTGGTTTACCCACCAACTCATAGGTAAAGGAGAAAGAAACTGAAGGAGAAAGAAAAGGTTTAATTCCCACAAGGCTATGACCCAGGAGGCTCGACATGGTAAAGGGTTGTAGTAAAAGGAAGGGAGAGGTTGGCCCTTTAAAGGTCTGTAGCTCTCCATGCTAACTGTGAGGGTGTCTGGCCACACATGTGTAATCCTATATAATAAAAGGCTAATATGCAAATAGACCAAACAGCAGAACAAGTGAACAACCTGTCATTATGATGTTTGCTAACCACCAGGGGGCGTGCATGGAACATGGTGGGATGGTGGAGCAAGTGAGTGGGGGCACCAGACTAAGGCAGGGTGCTGGGTGCTGTCATCAGGGCAAGCCTCTGGTGGTTACTGAAAATTCTTTGCTTCCACACGCTGCAGTCTTGCCCAGCGCTCGCACCTGCTGCCAGTGCCAGCTTCACTCGCACCCACTGCCAGCGCCTGGTGCTGGTCCCAGCCACCCCTGAGGACTTCTCCACCTCCCCTTGCTCCTGAGGGGCAACTGGGGCAGCAGCCATTGCTTGCACCCACTGCTGGAGCCGGCCATAATCGCTGTGCACTGTCAGCGGTACGAACGGGGCTAGTGCTGTCAGTGTGTGGAAGCGGCAGCAGTGGGAGTGGGGCTGCTGACAGACAGGGTTCCAGTGGCCGTGTGGAAGGGGACAGGAAGGGGGGCACAGAGGATGGGCAGAGAGAGACTCACAGAGGATGGGCAGAGACTCACTCACAGAGGATGGGCAGAGACTCACTCACAGAGGATGGGCAGAGACTCACAGAGGATGGGCAGAGACTCACTCCTGTGCCCACAGCAGCCTTGTGGCCCACAAATTCTTTCAAGGTGCACAATTTCATGCATGGGCCCTAGTATGATGATAAGCATCAACCTTAACATGAGTGAATGAAACTCTGAAGGTATAGAGCCCCTTCCCCCAAGTCACACACCTTTAGAATAGAGGGTTTTATTGTTGTTGTTTGATGTGGTGCCAGTGGTAAGGTAGATAGCCAAAAGTACTCCAGAATATTAATACGACTAAAAGGAAAAATCTAATGGCTGTAAATCTCCTGGGATTGGCTGGCCCACATCCTTTGGACTACAAACATGTTGAAGGCTAAAGCACATTCTATTTAAAACCCTCATTGTTATGGGTAATAAGATCAGTTGGTACAGCACTGTGTTCAGGAATGGTCTTTAACCATGTATTTGTTTTTCCAAAGAAACTGTCTACAAAAAACAGAACTATTTCACTTTTTGAATTTCTCTCACTACTTCCTCATATACTCACAATTTTGAGTGTGTGTGTGTGTGTGTGTGTGTGTAACAGATGAAATGCTTCCAGGTGAATCATACCACACTTAAATTTCTGTAGATAAAACTCAGAAGTTCAACAGTCTATTGGTCACCCACACAAACGCTCTGAAATATTTTGAGATACAGATGTAAAGCACCTCTTAGACTAGTTGGGGCTCCTTTCTTATAACCCTCATGTCCACATTAAGGAGATACCCTATTATAGCAGAGAAATACCCTCTTAGACACAGGAGGACAGAAAAATCACAAAATACATATTTCCTGGAGGAGAATGTGAGGTGAGTAGGAAAAAAGCAGAAAGTGTAAAAAGAGGAAGAAGGAAGTATTTTCTCAACCTGGACTACCTTGAAGAAGGAAAAACAAATTCGGACAAGAACAGGCTATTTTTTTTAGGTGGGTGTGTGTTTTTTATTTTTCATACTGAATTGTCAGCAGATAGATGACTGTGGGAAATCTTCATAATTGTTTGTGTCTCCATCTTTTCAAGACCATTTAAGGTTGAGGTGTTTGAATATAAGCCAAAGGTCACCAACTTGTTGTGAGTTTAAGTTCCTTTTCACTGCTGAGCTGGTAAGGAGGGAAGAGCTAGAAACACCAGTTTGCTGAGGTTGGGTCTCCACAGGGGAAGGGGCAATGCTTAAGCCTCAACATACGAATGCTCTAAGAGAGAGCACCTAGTATTCAAAACCACATTGAGCCTCTTGGTCCAAGGGAATTCAATCCAGAACACTAAGGAGAACCTGTGGATGCGGGATCACTAAGTTTAGGCTGAACCCCTCGAGGAATTAGGGAGCCAGGGAACTCAGGAAGTGTGAGCTTCACTAGTGGAAAAAGCACGTTGGATTGGATGTAGGCATTGGAAACTCGGGTGCCTGCCTTGGGCCTGGGATGGATTCAGAATGTGCCGGACAAGTGTTGGACAGAGGGAATGATAGGGGTGCCTGGATTGCCAAAAGCATCTGGAGGAAGAAATAGTGTTGAAAGAAAAACAGAGAGAAAGTCAAAGTTAGTCATTAAAGAAACCAGTGTTATCTCCATCTTCAAAGAGGCTACAGCAATGTCATACAGAAGTGGTTTGCAGAGTCTTAAATAATAAATGACGATAGATGATTTCTAATAAGACAGTAGGAAGAAACTTTGAGAACATGATTTCTGGATAAAAGATTTGAATAATTACATTTTTTTCATATTAAAAAAATCACCCTAGCTAGTTTGACTCAGGGGCTACCGTGTTGGCCTGTGGTCTTAAGGGTCCCGGGTACAATTCCCGGTCAAGGACACAGGCCTGGGTTGCGGGCTCAATTCCCAGTGTGAGGCATGCAGGAGGCAGCTGATCAATGATTCTCTCTCATCATTGATATTTCTATTTCTCTTTCCCTTTCCCTTCCTCTCTAAAATCAATAAAAATATTAAAAAAAACACACCTAGAAATGAATTGATTTCATAGGGTTATAAATGGGAGGATGGTTTCTTTCTCCTTTCCCTTCCTGATTGGACACTACCAAAGCAGTGGGTTAGGCAAGCAGCCCAGCACAAAGGGGTTAGGGTCTCTGCAGGACCCCTGTCAGAAGAGATTGGAAAGTGTAGTGGATCACCCGGCATTCTGAGGACTGAGCGGTCGCAGCCACTGCAGGTTTTTGTCTCTCTTGCTGAAGAGGTATCTTTGTAGTCTCTGGAGAAAGCTCAGGTAGCTGTTTGTGGCTTTCAGGATCCTGTCCTGACAGGGGAGCTATCTGAATGGAGAGAGATGCTGTGTGTTTCTCAGGCACTGGGTTAGGGGGTGGTGAGCAGGGCCTTTTGGGGAATGATGGTAGGTCAACAGATTTGGAAAATGGTGGGGTATTAAAGGGGATGCTGCTTCCTAGATCCTGGTTCTGGATTAGTTTCCGTGTAGAGATTTTCCGTGTTTGAGAATCTTGCATGTAGTCCTCTTGTAGAAATGGGGTGCTGCTCGTGTCAGCCCTGGGTGGGGAACCTGTGCTGGAAGCTGCTGGTAGCAGGTTAGTGATTTTCTGTGTGTACGACACAGTGGTGTTAGATTCTTCAGAATATACAATGGTCTGGCTGGGGTCGTCTTCTTTAGAATGCATAGCTTCCTGGAGAAATTTTTTATTAGTAAAGTACTCTGGACAGGAAGGAATGTGTGTGTTAGTTACTAGTTGGTCTAAAATGTCACCCTTTGTGTGACTGGTTGTCAAGGAGCTACAAAAGCTTTCTGTTCTAAGTGGTGGAAGGGGTGCCTGGTTTGCCAAAAGCATCCGGAGGAAGAAATAGTGTTGAAAGAAAAACAGAGAGAAAGTCAAAGTTAGTCATTAAAGAAACCAGTGTTATCTCCATCTTTAAAGAGGCTACAGCAATGTCACACATTCTTATTATGTTATACATTTTGTTGGCTAGATTGATCAATATTATTCCATTAGAAATCTGTCTTATTTTATTATCGAAAGCTGCATTCGAGGGAAAAATAGACTTTATACAGAATGCATTATAAAGTTTGTCTCCATTGACATCCTGGGAAATACCTTAAAAGTGAACATATACTCTCTTGCATACTTTTAGGCTTTGAAGCACACACACACACACACACACACAATTTAGTCACATTGTTTTGATAACTCTTTTTATGCTGCAGCACAATTTTGCTTGTATCTCCAACACAGAATTTTTTTATATAATTAACAGTTGCATAACATAACTCACATTTATAAATGTATAATGATTGCTGAATGCATAATTTTGAAGTCTAAGTCATCAGCTGATAATGTTTTATGATTCAGAAAATAACCTAAACATTATGTTAGAAATTTATCTACTTTGATCAGCTGAATAAAAAAAGAACCTGTTTTGAACTTAAGACTTGTTTTTCATATTTGTCTATACAAATCTGACCAGTAGTACAAATATGAAAGCAAAAGCATATTAAAAATAAAACATGTGTCAAAATATGCACCTATTACTAGAAAAGTGATGCTAAAGTAGAGGGTTAACAGCCTTGATTTAAAATAACACAACAGACAAGAGTATGCAGGAGTACCTGAGTGGGTGACCTTTTTTCTTGTAGGTTTGGTCGAACGCTTCTAAAGCCTTTTGCTGCAAGAGAGGAATATGTAGCATCTCCATTCAGTGTGTCTTGACTTTGGTCATTGTAAGATCTCCAAGCTTTTATTAAGGGAACACAAATTGGATACAAACATATCTACATTCACTTTTAACGTTTTTTGAAATAAAAATAAATGTGAAGTTTTCTTCAGGAATTTAATTTAATTCAATATGCGTAACTGTACATGCAAGTTAATTTTACTGTAAGGTTTACAATGTGGTTATGAATATGTTAAAAAACACACACACACAGAACTGATAACGCCCTAGATGGTGTGGCTTAGTTGGTTGAGTGTCCTCTACTGCACCAAGAGGTCACAGGTTTGAATTCCAGGTCAAGGCACATGCCTGGGTTGTGGGCTCAGTCCCAAGGAGGCAGCCAATCAATGATGTTTCTTTCTCTCTCCTCTCTCCCCACCTCTAAAATCAATTAAAAACCCCACATTTGAAAAGCAAAAAACAAACAAACAAACAAACAAAAACACAAAAAAACAAAAAAGCAAATGGAATGCTTATTCAGAAGAGCTTTTTTGTACCTGAGTCTGGTGACTGAGAATCACGCCCTAAAAGAAAAAGAAATGTTCAAATTACTATAAGCATAAAGGAAAGAAAAGATTCAGTAAGATCATTTGTCAAAGAACTACATGCATTTGGGGGGAACATTATCTCAGTTCTAAAATTCTGGGTCCATGAAATATACCAATGAGAAATTTGTACATTAATTTTTTACTTCAATTAGAATATTATTTGTTATATAACCATAATTTATAATTAACACATATATAAAACTCTGATCTCTTCCCCCCCCCCCCCGTGTTATGGCAACCATGTAATTGTATCTTATTACTGCCCACGCAGAATGTATGAATTTCTAAATATCAAATTAAAGCATCAAAAGGTATCGAGCTTATGCATGAGTGTTTTTCCAGCATTAAATCAAACTTCCGGATCTTTAGCTTTTGATGCCCTGGCATTTCCATCTTCCACTCCTGTATGAGACAGCAATAATATTTTTTGTGATTTGCTTTTTTGTTATAATTTGGAGAAAGTGTAAATGTGTCTACCATATTATGTGATACTTCGAATCATTCTCTAGACTTTGGATTTTCTTCTTATTACCACTTAAACTCATTTTCTATTCAAATATAAAAGAGCTGTTACAGTATAGTTCATTGTGTTGCAGTAAGCTGTGGAAGACAAATTTCAGGACTAAGAAATTGCTTTGATAATGCAGGAGGGAAGTGGCTCAGTGACATATGTACTATTAGTTTTACTGGACTCACACATTCAAGAATCTCCTATAACTTAAGGCATTGGAGGCAACTGATTTGTGTTACTTGCTGCTATTACATCACTTGGCCAACTTCACCTGGAACCATAAAGCCTTAACTTTGGGAAGCACTTTAGGGGTCATCCAGCGTCACCTCTGTCCTGGTCCTGGATCCCTTTTATATGTCCCCCAAGACCGTTATTAAGTTGCTGTTATGTCAATGCCTAGTAGAACAGGAGTGCTGCATGTAAAAAGGACTCTTCGTTTTCTTTTTAATGCTTAAGGAATGCCTATTTTGAAATCTAAGCACATGAATTAGGAATGATAAAAATTAGTTGAGAAATGCGAGAGTTTGAATTGAGATAAAATATTTGATGTAGATTCTTTCCAAATCAAAGAAAGAGAAATGAATGAGCCAGCACTGAGTATGTTATATGTTAGAATGATTCCAATTCAAATGCAAAAGAGAAGACTAACAAATCTTCATTTTTTAAAAAGGATATTTGCTAATTTAGTATGGATCGTAACTCCAGTAAATTCCAAATCAGGGCGATAAATGGGGGCCGTACAGTGAAAATAACTTTGGGGAGTTACATATGAAATGCTTACTAGACCATCTGTAGGATTTGATGGGGGCAGGAATGATTGAACTTCTTAATCACTTAAATGGTAATGATGACCCTGTAAAGAAAACGGTGTAACACACAGAGCAGCAATTAGGACTCTGCAGTGGGCAGTCAGGGAGAGAGATTTAATAACCACCTGGTTATCACACGCTGTTTGTGGATATGGAGCAAGCTTTGGGACTTGAAGAAATGGCAATGGAAAGACGAGCAGTATGGATAATAATAATTATTATCTGTATTATAATTATATGCTTGAGACTAGGGATTTCACTTTGCTCTGGTTTCATAGAACTGGGCTTTTATAAAGAAGGGTGTGTGGGTATGTACTGGGGATGGAGGTTATAGAAGCCTGATGCTTGAAGGTGCAAGAGGTATAGGCGTGATGAGGAAGAGGGCATATTGAGAAGATCTGAAGGACACTTTGAAATAAACTTCCTCTGATAGTAGAGGGCCAGTTCCTTTTCCTACTGGTGACCACATTAGAGATTATGGAATGGTGAGTGGGATAGATAGTAAGTGTGAGAATCAGAGAAGAGTCTTTCTAAGCTGAATCCAGGGGCTCTCTCCCCCAACTGCTGCCCAGGGATTTCCAGATGAAATTGTACCTGTGCTACCGGAAATCTGAGCTATTGATCAGGGTGAGTTCTGCTGAAAAAAATCCTGCTCGACAGAGGAGACATGAATGTGTAGAAGTACGAGAGAAGACAAAGAATAAAAATGGCCAAGGATTAAAACTTTAGGATGAGCCTGTATTTTAATGAAGTTTATGTTAATGATTAAAGTCCACACCAAAGAGGGTGGTGGTCTCTTAAAGACACTCAAGTGTACAGCATTGCAGTTTATTGTAAAAAAAAAATAAATCCAATTATAATATTTAAAGCACCCAGCCCTGATTTTCTATTTTATTGTATTTCTTCAGAGGCACTGAAAGATAAATAGCTCCCATATGGATGCTGTTGACCTCAGTCCTGCTTTGGTTTCATTCCTGCCAGGAAAGGGTAGGAAAGGGAGGATGAGCATGGTTGGAAACAGGTGACAGCATGAAAGCATCCTGGATCCGTGTCAACTAAAGAGAATATATGTTAAAAAAAACACCCCACTATTGAGCTATATATTATGTTAAGCAAAATAAGCCAGTCAGAGAAAGACAAGAATCACATAATGTCACTTATATGTGGAATCTAATGAACAAAATAAACTGATGAACAAAAGAGATCCAGAGACATGGAAGCATGGAATAGACTGATGAATCTTAGAGGGAAGGGAAGGGGGGAGCAAGAAGAGAATAACCAAAGAACTTGTATGCATATATGCATAACCCATGGACATGGACAATAGTGAGGTGAAGGCCTGCCTGGGGAGGGAGTGGGAGCGGGGTTAATGGGAGAAAACAGGGACATCTGTAAAACTTTCAACAATAAAGATAAATTTTAAAAACTACTAAGCTGGTAAATGACTTGTCAGATGCATGGGGAAGATGGTTTTGTCCCATATCTTCAATATTGTTTATGATCATTCATTGTGAAAAAACAGAGCCAGAATTTGAGGGATCAGAGCTTTAAATTTCTAGTGTTCTTTAGCAGATGGTCATCGCATCTCTGAAAATTTAAGAATGAGTAACTGGGGCAGATGTGAATAGGGTCTTTGAGAATGAAGAGCCATGTCCTCTCTTCACTGGTATCATGAGCACTCCCTGTGCCCAGCAGAAGGGGGTGAGGACACTGTTAGAGAGATTGTCCAGGCTCATTGCAGGGTTGGTGTCAGGGGTTGGACTGCATGCCCGCAGAGGTCCTTTCCAACTTTATGATTCCAACGTTAAAATCCTTTTAACCGATGTGGTATATTAGATATAATAAACTATATTTTTCTTAAAAATTATGACGATTTTAAATCTTATAGCTCCTTCCATTAGATGGCTCAATTACTTTGCAAGAATTAATTAAAACCCATTAGTTAAATTCAAGTCAACCAACTGAATGCCTACAGTGCTTCTAAGTACAGGGATAAGACTTTTTATTTATTTTTTTTATTTACCCTCATTTAATTTTGACAAATCTTTGAGAGTTTAGGAAATGATTTTTCTCAGAAGTAGGGAGACAATAAATTATTTTCCTTCCTCCTTCCTTTCCTTCCTTCCTTCCTTCCTTCCTTCCTTCCTTCCTTCCTTCCTTCCTTCCTTCCTTCCTTCTTCTCTCCCTCCTCCTCCTCCTCCTCCTCCTC